>JACMZG010001863.1:60961889-60989389 GCA_018340805.1 Microvelia longipes | reverse complement strand
AGGGAGCCCTTCTACGGCTCCGTATCGTTCCGTCGACAAATCACTTCGTCGACAAATCATTCCATCGACAAATCATAGCGTCGACAAATCATTGCGTCGACAAATCGTTCCATCGACAAATAATTTGAGTTTGTCGACGGAATGATTTGTCGATGGAATGATTTGTCGACGGAACGAAACGAGTTGTCGCGTCGACAAATCATTCCGTCGACAAATCACTCCGTCGACAAATCATTGCATCGACAAGTTATTTGTCGACGGAGTGATTTGTCGACGGAATGATTTGTCGATGCAATGATTTGTCGACGGAACGAAACGAGTTGTTGCGTCGACAAATCATTCCGTCGACAAATCATTGCATCGACAAGTTATTTGTCGATGGAATGATTTGTCGACGGAACGAAACGAGTTGTTGCGTCGACAAATCATTCCGTCGACAAATCACTCCGTCGACAAATCATTGCATCGACAAGTTATTTGTCGACGGAGTGATTTGTCGACGGAATGATTTGTCGACGCAACAACTCGTTTCGTTCCGTCGACAAATTTTTCCGTCGACTGTCGACGGAGTGATTTGTCGACGGAACAACATCACACCCCTTCTACGTCCCGATCGAAGTCTTCTAGACAATACCCAAGGGCGAGAACTCTCCGGCGCACGGCCAATAAATAAATTTTAAATAAAAGCTTTATTGAACTAAAAAATATAAATTGAAGAATCATTATTTGCTGATTCTTGATGTACAAGAATCAGGACTAGGTTTAAAAATCGACTTGGAACTTTCCCAAATCACATCGGATTCGCTTTGTTCATCCTATTTACTTAGAACTCGTTTAGCATTGTCAGATAATAAATATTACCAAATTTATTCTGCAAAACGTATTCGAACACGCTTTGCTCGTCTTCAGATAGTAAATATAGTTATAGTATATATAGTAATATAGTAATAGTATATATAGTCTTCAGATAGTTATTAGAAATAACAGTAAATACATTCTTAAAAGTCCTTCTGAAATGGGTGAAATGCAATAAGTTAATAGTTAATTCCGAAACAGAATGTATTTCATTTTGCAACAAGAATACTAATAGAATTTTGTATAATTTAAAGTTGGGAGATAATCAAATTAAAAATTGCACGGAATCTAAATTACTGGGTTATTCTTGATGAAAATATGACTTACAACAAACAAATTGATAGCGTCAGTAAAAAACTTAAAAATTATATTTTATAAATATTTAAAAGCTATTTAACCGAAACAGCTTTTAACTTTATATTATGGACAATTTCAGTCCCTTCTATACTGCATTGTTCTATGGGGAAGTTCTTCTCAAATTAAAAAAAACTTTTATCATACAAAAAAAGGTATTACGAGCGATGTATGGTAAAAGTTATCGATCTTCTTGTAAGCCTATCTTCAGAAAAGAAAAAATACTAACATTGCCTGCTATATACATTTTAAAAAACTTAAAGATCGTTAAAAATAACCTCACTCAGTATAAAAAGAATATGGACAATCATACCTATAAAACTAGAAATAATTCAAACTTACTTATTTCTAAGCACAATACAAAACTTTATGAAAAGTCACCATATCATAATGGAATAGTGTTTTTTAACAAGCTTCCAGCAGGTTTACAGAACCAACAAGATTATAAAGTGTTTGTTGATGAATGCAAAAAAATGCACACAGAAAAAGTCATTTACAAAATTTCGGATTTATAAAATAAAATAAAAAGGTATATATGTTTTTGTTATCACTTTTATTTATTACATGTTGTTCGTTTGTATACTAATATGGTTGTATTTGTTAACTATCTTATTCATTTAATATTTTTAAAATTTAAATTAAAAAAAAAAAATTTAGAATAGGTTAGGTTAATTTTAGAGTTAATTATTTATTTATACTTAGGTAAAAATTGACTGTATTTTGTATGTTCTAGCCTTAATTTTGACTTATCTCATTGTACCAATAAAATTGTACTTATAGAGAAATATATGATATGATATGATATGATAAATATCACATCCATCAAGGTGACGGCGAGGTCGATGACCTCGCTCGGTGTTGCTTCAACAAAAATTACTGATATACTTGCCGTATTGAAACAAAACTTAGTTATTACGTAAAGGAATATACTCGTACCACTTGTAAATTTGATTATTCTACGATTTTTACTTTTCCTCTTTCATACCATAGGTATATAGGAAAAGTATTGTGTTTGCTAGAAAATCCGAAACCGGGATAAAACTTGAGTTATTCGTTAAAGGTGTTTTAAGGCCTCCTAAAGTTGTCTGTGTGTGTGTGTGTGTGTGTCTGTTATCATAGTAGCTCCTAGTGTATTTATGCTAGAGAGTTGAAACTTTGTACAAAATCAGTTTACCGCTGCAGTTGTGCTATTCGGTAATAGTATATTATGCTACTAGGCAGCAAAATGGAATTTTGCAGACGAGTGTAATAAATTTGCCCCCGAGCCGAAGGCGAGGGTGGGCTATGGAAATTACCTGCAGAGGCGTAAGCCGAGGCAGGTAATTAACCCATTTGACAGACGAGGCGAAGCCGAGGATGGCAAATGGCGAATTACCTGCAGAGGCGTAAGCCGAGGCAGGTAATTAATTGCACGAGTCTGCAATTAATAGCATCATAGTAGCATATACTATTTTATCTACTAACGGCAGAAAAAATACACAAAAGATTATTTTAAATACTTGCTGCGAGATTTTACAGACAGTAAAAACTGCTTTGAAGTAGATGCAACGCTGACAATATCAGGTGGAGTGTGGTCCAATAACTCGTCAATGTCAACAATGTTTGTATCTTTATTCACTTCACTGTTGTTCTCTCAACTTAACTTTAGTTCACAGATTTAGTTTTTGATAACGTTCTATTTTTGTAACTTTATATACTTAAACTAAATATAACAACATGAAATACAAAATCTGACGACTTAAACATTAAAAATCTGTCAATTCATAAATAGCTGGCAAATAATTTAATTTAATTCCATATTATCAGGGTTGCCAATTTGTTTCCGAAACATTGTATATTATTAGATAAACAAATGTTAAATGTTAAACATTTAATAATAATATCGTAATTTTAAGTAACAATAAAGAAAGTTACATACTAAAAATAAGCTAGAATAAATCATAGTTTACAAAATAAAACAATACCGAAATTCACGCAATAATTTGTAAAATAATAACCTCCGCTCATTCATTTTCCCGTCTAGGGAGTTTAGACTTGTTTCCCATGTAATTTAAATGAGCCATAACTCCCTAGTACTTTTTTCATTACCAAAACATTTTGCGTACTGTTTTGAAACATTTTGCGTACTGTTTTAAAATATTTCCCGTATTGTTTGACAGTGTAGGTAAAATGACATTTTGCAGCTTAAAAACAGTCCAGTAATGGCTAATTTTGCTGCCGTGAGTAGATAAAATAATTTTTTGTGACGTCATTAACCCGCAATATTGTCTGAGCAAAGCCATGAATAAGACTAACATATGAGCCAAGATTCATCTCATTATCAGCTTTAGTTCAAATTTTATCAAATTACTTGTGAACGTTTTTTAAAAACTTGAATAAAATCGGAAAATACTCTAATTGAGTTGAAATTTAACTCTAAAGTGTAAACCATTACGTAATAAATAGGTACACCAAGTTTCGTTATAATATGATAAATATCGTTATATCTGCCTCCGTGGCCGTGATCGTAAAGGCGTTCGATTTCGGCACTGGAGGTCCGGGGTTCGCAGCTTGGGCTATGCTCTAAGATTTTATGAATAGTATTTGTATTAAAAAGATTTCGCCAACTTTAATTAATTCTTAGAGTGTAGTAGATGCAACCCACTTGAGGTGGTTCCCGCAGGGTTAATACACTGATAGGCCGAAAGGCCCTAAAACGGGCATTTTATTTTATTTTTATGACAAATAAATCTATGATTTTTTTTAATCACAAAAGTTAAGCAGCATCGAGCATGGTCAGTACCTGGATGGGTGACCGTTGAGGATGAAACTAATATATTTACTGTCTGAGTATAAGTGAAGAGAGTTCGAAGAGGTTTAGCAGGATATACTTGACGAATTGTACATTCTGAGGACGAGCGAAGCGAGTCTGAAGTAGGGTGGACGAGCGTAGCGAATTCGATGTGATGAGGAAAAGTTCCAAGGTTACCTATACCCAATTTTATATTTTCTCATTGTTCGATGTTGTGAAACTAGAAATTACATTAGCTATCGTTCAAAAACCTTTTGAACGATTTGATTATTAAACTTTTTTAAAAACAATCAAAAAGGAACCCAACCCTTAATATCATAAAACTCTATATAAATGAAAATGGGTACTTGGCGCTGACGATGGAGGTGACACTGCTTCGGACATTAAAAAAACATTGAACGGACATTGAATCGCGAAAAAACGGGGAAATATTAGAAGGTCTTTAGAATCTCTTTACATTGACTTACCGCACAGAAAAGGAGTACTTTGCTTCTCCTGAAGTGATGAAATCTCTTGTAAGTGAGAGCCATGAATCTGATCCCTCTCATAGACCAATCTCTTCCAGTTACCTTGGGAAAATCTACTGAACAATACAATATTATGTATTAACAAATCTCACAAATAATAATAATAATATCTCAAATATAGTTCATATTGTCACAAGCTTCTCAAATGCATTTCATAGTTGACACGATATAATTGTGCGAGAGACATCTAGGAAATGTAACAAGCAAAATGCAATGCTACGTCGGGGAACTGTTCCGCTCGTCTCTGGTAAATAATTCACATTATATGCTTCGGAATTAATTGAAGGTCAGAGTGAGTTCAGGCTCTGTCGGCGCCCTGATGAGTTAGACGTAACGAAACAGAGTGGGACATGACATTATGTCGAGCCATCAATGATGACGAATGTCAAATGATGGAACAATTACCAGATGTAGCATTGCATTTTGCTTGTTACATTTCCTTGGTGTCTCTCGCACACTTATATTGTGTCAACTGTTCATGTTTTGCAAAACTCGGTAGTATCAAATGATAAGCATTTCATAGTGTTTATCTTTGTCGCAATATGACGTTAATCTGTTTACATAGATCATCATCATCCCCATAGAGATATATACTAGAGAGGGCATAGTCTATCTCATTACATTGAGAGGCCTGAAACATTTTTTTGGGGCTCTCAGGGGCTTTGTGTAGCCTCACTGAAACCTCCTCCAAGAGTGAATTAAGGTTATAAAAAATCAATCGTTTTCGGCTTCCCGCACATTCCTTGTATTTTGATTTGTATTTTTAACGCTCTACTGTATAAGTTACTGAAAGTTTGTACTGATTATTTGATTGTATTTATTAAAGAGGTGGTCAGGTTACTTTTTCAATGTTTTAAAATTTAACCTATAGGGCCCCTCTAGTAATAATATCTCTATGATCACCCCTTTTTTCTTTCCTTGTATAAGGCGCGGTCGAATATCTAGAACGTTGGATCACCAACAAACTTTTTTTATAATTTTTTTTTTCAAAATTTTCAGTAATTAGCCGGATTTGTGATAAATGAAGCCTATTTCCGTAATCTGCACGCTCTTTTGTTTAATCTCAAAATTATTACATTCACTCAACGATTTATTTTTAATCTAACTTGGTACATACATAACTACTGTTAGACGTCAATGTTGACATGTCAAAATATAACACAAAATATTGACGTCTAACAGTAGTTATGTATGTACCAAGTTAGATTAAAAATAAATCGTTAAGTGAATGTAAATACTCTTTGAGATTAACCAAAAGAGCGTGCAGATTACGGAAATAGGCTTCATTTATCACAAATCTGGCTAATTACTGAAAATTTTAAAAAAAAAATATAAAAAAGTTTGTTGGTGATCCAACGTTCTAGATATTCGACCGCGCCTTATACAACGTAGGTTTACAGAAAAAGTAATGTTTTCCCGCTAAAATCCGATACTTGAATATTAACTGTATTAACTTGATAGTTTCAGATGTTTTTAAGAACTTCTAAATGGTTTTTACCTTCTTATTTGACTATGTGTGAGTCTGACATAATCGTATCTGCCAGTCTGTTTATACTAGAGACTTAAAACTTAGTATGAAAATCAAAGTCTTGTTGTGTATTCCGAAAATCATTTTTTATAACTTCATAAATCCTAACAACTCAAAATTTTTAAAAATTCATAATTTATATATATATATATATTATATATATATATATATATATATTATATATATTCATAAATTTTGAAATTTAACTCGCATATAAGCTTGCTATTAGTCTAAAAGCCAGACCTAAAACATGTGACTCATTTTCTACTACTATAAACCAAATTTTTCTGATAATATACCTTAAATTTTGAAGGAAAAACATAGTCTGCCTACCCAGAGTGGAGCTCTATACGAATTCGCTCACTCAAAATATTAGAAAATGGCACAAATTCCAGTTTTCTTGCAATAAGTCATTCCCTTGTAGGTCGTGTGCAAAATATGATGAGAACATTTTTAGCGAATTTCCTTTGGAAATTCGCCTAATAGGATAGGCGTCATGGCGGAATTCGAACCTCAGACCACGACACAAATTCGTTTCAGAGGCCCCTACTGACGAAAAAATAATTTTCGCGAGGCTTTATATATATATATATATATATATATATATATATATATATATATATATATATATATATATATATATATATATATATATATATATATATTATATATATATATATATATATATATATATATGTATGTATTTCTAGACACTTTCTTGTAAACACTCTATCTTTCGAACGGATTAATATTTTTTAACCAAACTTGGTACAAAAATCAACCTTGGGGAGGACACGAATCCTGTTGAAAACCAGGTTTTTGTGACGTCATTAACTCGGTTTGCTGAGTCAGCGAAATTTTCAAAAAAACGGCAAAATTCAGGGTTAATATTTTTCGAGTAGGGTGTCGTTTTTAATGTTTTTTGGGCCTCTGAGTTGAATGCCAGTGGTCCGGAGTCAATACGACCACTCAAACTCAGGGTACCTGGGTTCACATCCTGGAAGGGTCGATAATTTTTTATCGTTTTTTTACTTAATATAAGTTCACAACTAGAAAATAATTCTGGCGCGGTGGTCCGCATGTCGGGCGAATTTCGTTTGGATGCGTGTTCCCGTGCTTTTTACATAATATAAGTTTACAACTACTAAATAAATAATTTCGGCGTGGTGGTCCGCTGTCGGGCGGATTTCATTTAGAATGCGTGTTTCCGTGCTAAACAACCCATTTCTTGCTTATGCAAGAACCATGCCCATTGCGTGGTTCAGGTTCATGCTTTAGAATCTAAGCAGTTACTTAATTGTCTAGCACTGCTCGTAACTCATTTTGTCTGTATTTTCCAAAGGAAATGCGCTAAAACCTTTCAAGATAACTGACTAAGCTTAAAGATAAGTAAGCTTTAAACTAGTGCAAATAATAGTGCGTACTTCTAATTTCAGAGGCATAGTTTTGTACAACTAACTGGATAATTATGCGCATTTCCTGTGGAAATTACAGACAAAATGAGTTACGAGCAGTGCTAGACAATTAAGTAACTGCTTAGATTCTAAAGCATGAACCTGAACCACGCAATGGGCATGGGTTCTTGCATAAGCAAGAAATGGTTGTTTAGCACGCAAAACACGCATTCTAAATGAAATCCGCCCGACAGCGGACCACCGCGCCGAAATTATTTATTTAGTAGTTGTAAACTTATATTATGTAAAAAGCACGGGAACACGCATCCAAACGAAATTCGCCCGACATGCGGACCACCGCGCCAGAATTTTTAAAAATGATAAAATTTTCTATAAAACAAGAGCTTTTTCTCAACATCATATAACTAAAACTAAAGTTATGACATTTGTTAAATGACAAAAAGCAAATACTATTTCAAAGCAATTGGCTAACTTTGCATAACTTTATCATTTATTTGGTGGTTTTGAAAGAGCCATAACTCTATTTGTAGTTCTCCGATTTTGATGACTAAACACTAGTTTTATAGAACATTTTATTACCTTGCGAAAATATTCTTTTCTTTTTTGCATACGACCCACAGGGAACCACTTATTTCAAGAAAACTGAAATTAACCGCTGAAATTATATGAAATTATATGAACCGCTAAACCTTGGTTCATATAAGCTAACTCTCTATTTTTAAGCGAATTTACAAAGGAAAAATGACGTATGAGATTAGGGTCATGGAGTTGGGGGATATTTTAAAGAGTTTGCGTTCTTTTTATTTAAAGAACGACACACTAATCACTTTTAAAATATATGGATATATATATAATATATATATATATATATATATAATATATATTATATATATATATATATAAATTATACCTCAACATTATACAAGTGTAGTCTTAATCAGAAGTCCCCTCCATCCAAAAAATTCACCCCCACCCCAACTCCGCTCCATGACCCTAATCTTAAAAGCTCATTTTTTTCTTTGATAATTTGCTAAAAACAATGCAAATCAAAACAATCAATAATATATAAGAAAATAAATACCCTTCTCAACAGGTGGTTGAATGTTAAATGCACCCTTATCTTCTTGATCCACCAGTTTGATAAATATCTGGCAACAAAGATGAATATTAGCCACATTACAGCATCGTTTTAAATAAGCATTATAACATTGTGTAAATTAAGTCATTTAATTATGACCCAAGACAATTCCTTAGTAATATTACAATTACCTTAAGCTCTAAGTAATTATGGCATTCTGATGAAGAGTAAAGCTAGTCCGAAGACATAACACCCTAGACCCTAAGGTCACCGGTAGCGAGAATCAAGTAATACCACCTTAAGCTTCAGATAATCATGGCATTCTGAAGATATCAACCCAATTTTTTATGTGTAAAATTTTTTTAGGTAATTCTTTCCCTGCCTTGTTTTTCTCCAAGTTTTTTTTTGTTTTACTTAATGGCTAGTGTTGAAATAATAATTACCTCTTCGAGTGAGGTATCTGAGAGACCAAACGATCTGATACAGAGCGTCTCTTTGTTCTCGTACAGATAAAGAAACAGACTACTGTAGTTATCTATGTTATCAGCCAATCTAGGCAGACTGTATTTGACTTCAGATCCGTACTCCTCCACTACTTCTACTTCTTTTATCTTGGACTTAATAGCTTCTGTCAGGGCTACAAACAAGTATGATTTAATAGACCAAGAGCCCAGGGGTGTTTTGTTAATAAAAAGTGTAATGGCTGGAACTGGTCTCAATTTTTCGTAAATACCTTCCTGAACAAGGATCTGCAATTCTGCAGACTCGTATCGGATGGGTGTCCCAGCAGAACGCACTTTAGGGTCACATTTACCACACAAGTTAATAAAAATTGTAATGGCTGGAAACGGGTTTAATTTTTCGTAAATACCTTCCTGAACAAGGATCTGCCATTCTGCCGACTCGTATCGGATGGGTGTCTCAGGCAGAACGCACTTTAGGGGTCACATTTACCACACAAGTTAATAAAAATTGTAATGGCTGGAAACGGGTTTAATTTTTCGTAAATACCTTCCTGAACAAGGATCTGCCATTCTGCCGACTCGTATCGGATGGGTGTCTCAGGCAGAACGCACTTTACAGGTCAAATTTACCATCCATGTTAACAAACAGTGTGATGGCTGGAACCGGACTCAATTTTTCGTAAATACCTTCCTGAACAAGGATCTGCAATTCTGTCGACTCGTATCGGATGGGTGTCCCAGGCAGAACCTTTGACCCCAAAAGTGCGTTCTGCCTGGGACACCCATCCGATACGAGTCGGCAGAATTGCAGATCCTTGTTCAGGAAGGTATATACGAAAAATTGAGACCAGTTCCAGCCATTACACTTTTAGCGAATTTCCTTTGGAAATTCGCCTAATGGGATAGACGTCATGGCGGAATTCGAACTTCGGACCACGACACAAATCCGTTTCAGAGGTCCCTAATGACGAAAAAATACATTTCGCGAGACTTTATATACATATATAATATATATATATATATATATATATATATATATATATATATATATATATATATATTATACATATATATGTATATGTATACATATATATGTACATATATATGAAGATTTAGGTCTTCCGGTGGTGACCGCGTCAATGTAGATGAAGAATCCGACGTTTCGCTTCCACTGTGGGAGGCATCTTTAGGGATGTAGGACATCATGGATAGAACACAATGCTCTACAAAACTGAACTGAAGATGGAGACGCTGCAGGCCCTATTTATACCTGTCTCGACCTGTCTTCGAGGACGAAGATTATAGCCATGAGAAGGGATAATAGGGTTTGACGGTCCAGTATGACGTAATCCACTTGAAGGTCGCGTAGGGGTGTCCTGTCTGGTTGATGAACTGCCTAATGGGGGATTTCCGTGGGATGACGTAATCGGTGGCTGGTACTGCGTGACGTAGTTGAGGGCTGAGATTGGGTAAGGGAATTATCTGAAACACGTAGTGAAGAAATAAGCGGTGTCCAAGTGTTGGAAATCTTCAACCCCGTGTCCCTGTTGATGTTATTCCTATGCTTAGCAATCTCAATAGCTTCCCTGACGAGCCTGTCACGATATCGAGAAACATTCGCTAGTACCTCAGTTCTCTCAAAATCAATGAGATGACCAGTATCCCTTTAATGTTCTGCGACCGCGGACCGACAATCGTCGTCGATGGTGTGTTTGATGTGTTCGGCTAAACGCGTAGATATGAGTCTGCCTGTTTCTCCGATGTAGACTTTTCCACAGCTACAAGGGATCTTATAGACACCACTAGTTTTCCTTGGAAGGGAATCTTTAACACTTCCGAGGAAATTTCTGGTAGTGGAACAGGTATTGAAAACAGTCCCAATATCTTTTTAACATTCTTTTTGTTCCCTTTATCCATAATAATGTATTTAAAAGACACTATAGGGAATACTAAAAAACAAGTCCCAATATCGTTGCGTGCCAAAACCTTGCTGATCCTATCCGTAGTTCCTTTGACATATGGTAGATATGCTTTCCTCCTGTGTTCTTGTCTCTCTTTATCGCTAGTTGATGACTGTTCGTAACGACGGATGGCCTGTGATGTCCTCTCTCTTGTAGCCGTTAAGACAGTGGATTCTTCATCTACATTGACGCGGTCACCACCGGAAGACCTAAATCTTCATGACAACAACCGCGGAAGCCTACGCAGTTTATTACATATATATATGTATTTCTAGACACTTTCTTGTAAACACTCTATCTTTCGAACGGATTAATATTTTTAAACCAAACTTGGTACAAAAAGCAACCTTTGGGAGGACACGAACCCTATTAAAAACCAGGTTTTTGTGACGTCATTAACCCGCTTTGCTGAGTCAGCGAAATTTTCAAAAAAATCGGAAAATTCAGGGTTAATATTTTTTGCGCGAAAAAGGTCAATATTTATGTTCTTTAAATGCTGAATCGAATGAAACCGGTCCGAAGTCGATACGACCACTCTAAGTGACCAAAAAATCGAAAAAACCATTGTAAATTACCAAAAACCAAAATTTAGGTCGATAAAAAATAAATTTCGAGTAGGGTGTCGTTTTCTATGTATTTTTGGGCGCTAAATCGAATGAAACCGGTTCGAAGTCGATACCACCACTCGAAGTGGTCTCTAGGACACCACTGTAAGATCTTCTTAGTCCATCTGTCATCTCTAGTCCTAGCAATGTGTCCAGCCCATTGCCATTTCCTCTTAGCTACAACTCTACCAATATCTTCTAGACCAGTGTTTCTCTCTCCAACCATTTTATTGTTTCTTATCTTTTTTCTGGTTACTTTTAGCATGCTCCCCATCATTCTTCAACAGCTACTCTTAGCCTGTGAAGCTTTAAATTTAGAGCCCATGTTCACATGCATATGTTAATGAAGGAGGACAACACTTTTCCATAATTTATTCTTTTCACTCTAAGTTACCAAAAAGTCGAAAAAAACCACAAAAAATATAGAATACCAAAATTTCGGTCGTTAAAAATTAAATTTCGAGTTGGGTGTCGTTTTCAATATTTTTTGGGCCTCTGAGTTAAATGCCAGTGGTCCGGAGTCAATACGACTACTTAAACTCAGGGTACCTGGGTTCACATCCTGGAAGGAACGATATGTTTTTATCGTTTTTTTCACTTAATATAAGTTTACAACTAGAAAATAATTCTGGCGCGGTGGTCCGCATGTCGGGCGAATTTCCTTTGGATGCGTGTTTCCGTGCTTTTTACATTATATAAGTTTACAACTACTAAATAAATAATTCCTGCGGATAATTATGCGCATTTCCTTTGGAAAATACAGACAAAATGAGTTACGAGCAGTGCTTGACAATTGAACAACTGCTTAGGTTCTAAAGCATGAACCGGAACCACGCAATGGGCATGGTTTTTGCATAAGCAAGAAATGGGTTGTTTAGCACGGAAACACGCATTCTAAATGAAATTCGCCCGACAGCGGACCACCGCGCCGGAATTATTTATTTAGTAGTTGTAAACTTATATAATGTAAAAAATTATAAAAAATTATCATTCCAACCAGGATTGGTTGTTAAGCACGGAAACACGCATCCAAAGGAAATTCGCCCGACATGCGGACCACCGCGCCGGAATTTTTACTTTACTTAATTTATAACGTAGGTATATAAGAAAAGTATTGTTTGCAAGAAAATCCGAAACCGGCATGTCACCGGAATTATCGGTTTTTAAGGTCTCCTAAGTGGTTTAAACAGCTGTTACAGCTGTTTAAACCACCAGCTGTTAAACACCCAGCTCCATGGGTGTTACACCCATGGAGCTGTTAATAATGAAAGGAACAATGATAAGTCTATCCGCTAAAATATTAATTTACTAAGAGCACTTTTAACCTAACATCGGGCCATCATCAGTGTTGTAACAAATAAGGATAAATAATAAAAATTAAAAACAATCAAAAGCAATAACTACATGCAATTTAATTAATTAAAATTGGCTGTTGTTTGCATTTTAATGGAATTAACAACCATGTCTAGTTGTTAAACTTTAATTTCATAGGGTATAATCAGGTATTTGAAAAGAATGAGGCAGCGAATCTAGAGAAAAAATCATCAGTAAACTTACTAACCTGCAGTAGAATTTTCATTTCCCTGAAAAATAAAAAAAAAATTTATTTAAACGAAAATCTGGAATTATGAATAATATCAAACAATGAGATGTTAACATTCTGCCTACCATTGTTATAAGCAAAGAGACTAAAACTATTAGAGGGAGGATACAACAGTTCTTATCATTCCTTGGGTAGCTAGGTGCCCTAACGGTACATTGGTGACGTCATTTTTTTATTTTTCCTAATAATTACAATTTCACGTAAATATTACATTATTTTTCGACTATTTTGTTTTAAATCAAGTAAAATGAATTTAAAATAAGTTTTAATTATTATCTATTGCATGTATTCTTTAATTGTTAGTTTTGAATAAAGTGGTTTAATGTGGCATCACTGAAAAATGTCCGCCGTTGGTAGAATGCATGCCACAATAGAAGTTGTAGAGGGTAGGGGAGTATCTATTCTTTCTCTAGGGAGACTATAGTAGGGGTAAGTACAGTTACGGCACCTATGGAAACTGTCTCACTTCCAGACCCCTTATCACTGTGTTAATCAGGTTCTGTACTCCCTCTAATAGTTTTAGTCTCTTTGGTTATAAGAAACTCTAGCGCGGAGGTCTGTAAGCCGGAAAAATATTCTTTCAAATACATGTTTCCATGCTCGTATCAATAGTAATAATTGCACTACTACTTGTTTGTCCATTTACCAAGTATTATCAAAGGAAAAGCGCATGATCATCATCTCATAAGTATAACAAAGCTGCTTCATCATAGAAGTCCAAGAGCCCGTCGTGGCCGTCGAGCACCAATGGTTTAACCCCCTGGATTAATTTATTTTTGCTCCCTAGTAAAACATCAAGAGGTCTGCCATTTCAGATGGAGAATTTTTGCCTCTGTGCCCCTTCAAAGTCCGAAAAATAGCCCAAAAGTATGTTTTTGACCTTTAGCGCTGTACCTATTGGGTTTATCAAAATAATTCTGGCGCGGTGTTTTATGAGCCTCTGAGTTGCATGGCAGTGGTCCGGAGTCAATACGAGCACTTAAACTCAGGGTACCTGGGTTCAAATCCTGGGTAGGGACGATAATTTTTTATCGTTTTTTTTTATAACTACTATATATATTTCTGGTGCGGTGGTCCGCTGTCGGGCGAATTTCATTTAGAATGCGTGTTTCCGTGCTTAACGACCTATTTCTTGCTTAAGTTTCCGGTTCATGCTTTAGAACCTAAGCAGTTACTCAATTGTCAAGCACTGCTCGTAACTCATTTTGTCTGTTTTTTCAAAGGAAATACAGATAATTATCCAGTTGGTTATACTAAACTATGCCTCTAGAATTAGAAGTACGCACTATTATTTGCACTAGTTTAAAGCTTAGTTACATCTTTAAGCTTAGTCAGTTATATTTAAAAATTTTAGCGCATTTCCTTTGGGAAATACGGACAAAATGAGTTACGAGCAATGCTTGACGAGTAACTGCTTAGGTTCTAAAGCATGAACCGGAACCTAAAACTATAAAACCGGAACCGGAAAGCTATAAAAATTTTCATTCCAACCAGGATTATTGTTAAGCACGGAAACACGCTTCCAAAGGAAATTCGCCCAACATGCGGACTACCGTGCTAGAATTATTTTGTAGTTGTAAACTTATACAACATTATATGTATGTATAAAGTTTGAGCCACTTGGGAAGATCCGATTAACCTGAAACCGGTCCCAATCGATACATGTTTTAAAGCTATTTCAAGTTTAAACAGATATTCTTTTTGATTGATAACTTCATATACTTAGATTAAAAGTTTGGAATGCTTAATTCTGCGCGGTATAGTTTCATTTCTTTGAAGAGCTTTAAAGTAAATAACTATCCCATTTAGACCAAGAGCCCAGGGGTGTTTTGTTAATAAAAATGTAATGGCTGGAACCGGTCTCAATTTTTCGTAAATACCTTCCTGAACAAGGATCTGCAATTCTGCCGACTCGTATCGGATTGGTGTCCCAGGCATAACGCACTTTAGGGGTCAAAGGTTCTGCCTGGGACACCCATCCGATACGAGTCGGCAGAATTGCAGATCCTTGTTCAGGAAGGTATTTACGAAAAATTGAAACCGGTTCCAGCCATTACACTTTTCATTAACGAAACACCCCCGGGCTCTTGGTCTAATTATACATCTTGTATAATAAGCTTGTGCAGGACGAACTAATGTACTTTTGGTTACCTGTATTTGAAAGGCTAAATCTACAGTGAGATGATATCCTCTGCTAAACTTCTCTTTCAGGAAGGACACAGAGCCATTACAAAGAACTCTACCACCAGAGAATACGACAATCCTATCGCTCAGAGCCTCTGCTTCAGTCATGGAATGTGTCGTCATTATTATAGTTCTGCCTAAACTCGTACAACCAAAATAAACAAGTCATTATAAAACCACAAAAAATCTAACTAGCTTCACTTCTATGAAATACATGATTTTTTAAAAAATATTTTAGATGTGAAGGTGTTTTTTTTTTAATTTTACAGGTACCAAAAATTATACAGTAGATTAAAACAAGAACCCTTAGGCCGCTTGGCCGCAACGCTTTGCGGCCACATATTTGTTGTCCTATCAATTTGTCATATCAAATTGATATCTGTTAACAGACAAAAAAATGCATTAACAATTTAAGGTAATTTAAATACAAAAATAAGAAATTGGCATGGACTCCGAAGTCAGCAAATAAAACATCACACTCCGAAGTCAGCAAAAAAAATCACACTCCCAAGTCAGCAAAAGAAAATCACACTCCGAAGTCAGCAAAAGAAAATCACACTCCGAAGTCAGCAAAAAAACATCACACTCCGAAGTCAGCAAAAAACACATCACACTCCGAAGTCGGCAAAAAAAATGCTCGACTACGTCACTCTTGTTATTGCCGTTCAAAATGTTAAAAAAAATAAAAGCCTAATGGAATAAATTTAAGTCATAAAAGAAAATAATGATAAATTATTATTTGATAACTAAGAGACTAATACTAGAAAGTTCTGACGCGGACGTCAACATGTTAACATCGAGCTCGGTATTTTATTTTAATTTATTAAGTTTGAAGTGGTCTTTAGTTATATAAAGTATACAGTTCTGTACATTTTTATCTAGTGAATAAGAATATAACAATTTCAAACCGTATTATTGAACGTTTTGTGCGTAAATTAAGTGTTATTGGAAAGTGTTTGTTGTTATTGTTTTTGATAAAACGTGGTTTTTTAAGTAGCTAGGTGGACCGGGTCTCTGAAAAAGGGAGTAGGGGAACTCCCTCCACTCTAAGATTTATTTACTACCTTTTATTCTATCTCCGTTTCTACACGACTCTACAATATTAATATAACTACTTTAATTATGGAAGACGAAGGTAACTTATTTTCTACTTTTGAAGATGCTATCGAGTCAATCGTCACGGCGGTTTCAAATAGTAATAACCTTAAAGCTGCAAATAAAAATCTAATACTTAAATCCGTTAAAGATTTAAGACTAATTTTCGTGAAGTTTAATAATAAGGTCTCACTTATGTTTGGTGAATTAAAAGGACTGCGGGCTTCAAGCTTAAATGAAGAACCTCATACTCCGACTCTTCCTTTATCTTATTCTGCTGTGACTAAAAAGCCGATAGGTAATAAAAACTTGTGCTCGCCATAGAGGAATATATAGTACTACAGAGAGACAAACTAGATAGGGGATTCCTAGTCGGTCCACTCTTCAGACAGTTTATGGACAAGGAATTAAATCAGGTCCGTCAGGTGTCACTTCAAGCGGATTTCCCGGAACTTTCTAGTTCCGGGGAAATCCGCTTGAAGCGTTATCAAGTTCGATAACCTTGATCTCCCAACTACACAACACCTGTCACATTCCTGAAAGAACAGATGTTGTTTCCCGCTTTTTTTATTATCAACTATGTATCACTTTCATAAAAGTAATATGACATCGATCCTTGGTTTTAATAAATTACGACCACGATAAATTTGACATTAGAATTAATTAACATTTAAACACATTTTAACATTAATAACTTGGTTTTATTTTTCACTGAAAAATAATAAAATAATTTAAAGCCGTTGTTCATATAACGTAATATTATCGTAAATATGTATTTATTTATTTGGCTGATGGCGGGTTGTTAGTTTATTATTGCGTTAAGTTATTTAGTGTTGCGTAGTTTAAGGCTATCCCGCTGCAACAGTTCTTGGATAGCATCGTCGCTATTGGTCGTAGAGCATTAAAATTTTGTACACTTACTCTACAACTAATTATCTTTTATCTCTCTAATTATCTTGATATCACGCTTAGAAGTACCATTTTTACTCTTCATTCAGGAAAAAGTAAAACGTTACGTCACATTTTATGTGTCTAAATAGAGTGTTAACCAAATTTGACGCGATTGGGCCATTATTATCGCTGCTACGTGAGAACTAGGGGGTAGAAGAGGGCAGTGAACACACACACTCACACGCGTAGGGGCCGCCATTATGACCGAGAGTGCCTTGCTTTATTTTGACCTTCCTTTTTCCTTATCTCTTTCTTACTGTTTACTAACAACTACTCTTTGACTTCTAAAAAAATTCTTTTAGACCTTCACATTTACTTTTATAAAACTACATTTAATTGTTTAAATGGATATTTTTATTATATATTATTATTATCAATTTTTAAATTAATTAATGAATAAACCGTAATTGTATTGATTAAAAAATTAATACACATTCATAATTTGTAGACATAATTTTATTATTTACTAAACATAATTTTATTAATTATTTAATTAATAAATATGAATTTCATTAATTATTTAATAAATTAACCTAAATCAAAAATAATTAAAATAATAATCCTTAATTTTATTGATTATAAAATAATACTTAATTTTTTATTAAATAATAATCGTTATTTTCTGCCTCCGACGCCGAAGGTCCGGGGTTCGACGCCCGGGATGTGCTCTCAGTTTTTATGAATTGTATATATTGTAAAATAGTCTCGTCAACTTTAATTCATTTTTGAAGCATGTTGGATGCGATAGCACCCGAGGCCCTAAACTGGCATTTTATTGATAATATTTTTAGGGTTTCGAAGATAATTTTCGAAATTTTGATACTTTCTGTCACGTGTCTGTCGTTCTGTTTGTCAATCACCTAAATCTCTTGAACTATAACAGCTAGAGACTTGAAATTTGGTACACATGTACAACTTATCATGGAAAAATACAGCCAGTTATGTTAAATACGCAGTTTGCGATTCATGCGCACAATCGCCAAAATGCGAACATTTTTGGAAAACATCGATTGGGGTATCAAATTGTAGGTATTGATGAGAAGGTTATAAACATGTGTCGCATTTTCAAAATGGCGGCCATTATATCCTTCAAAAATATAAAAAAAACACCAAAAATGGTCCCCCCCCCCCCTATCTAACCAAGAAGGGGTTCCTAAAATTATAAAAAAAATGAGATGGGTAACTCTCTATAAGCCATAAAAATTCTTCGGTCAAATAGATTCAAAAGTTAATTTTAGCAGTTTCAAAATTGCACACTCGCAATTAAGTTTTTACTTTTCCTTACCTGCACGGTAGGTATATAGGAAAAGTTATGTGTTTGCATCAAAATTCTGAAACCGAGATTTCACCAGAGCTATCTTTTTCAGGTGTTTTTAAGACTATTTAAGTGGTTTTTAGCGAGTTGTCTGTATGTGTGTGTGTGTCAGTTATCATCGTAGCTCCCAGTGTGTTTATGCTAGAAAAGTTGAAATATGGTACGAAAATCAACCTCCAGGTCTAGTTGTGCTTTCCGGAAGGTAATGTTTTAATGACGTCATTAACCGCCATTAATGACTCAACAATTTCAAAAATTCATAAAACACGAAAACATTATCGGATCAAATTAAAATTTAATACGCATGTAGTCCTATGTAAGACATTAAAGAGCCAAGTTTCATCTAGTTATCAGCATTAGTTAAATTTTTATCGAATGACATACATACTTAACTTTAAAAAATTATTAAAAATCAGAAATTTTGGATGAAATTTGGTACGAATGTACCTCTTGTTATGATTAAAAATCGGGTACGGGGTACCTCGGAACTTTTCCACACCCTTCGGACTCGCTTCGCTCGTCCTCAGAATAGGATGGTTACTAATGGCCTAGAGTTTATGTACTTCGGACTCGCTTCGCTCGTCCTCAGAATAGGATGGTTAGCAAATGGCCTTTTTAACTTAAATGGGTTTTTAAACCTCCGAGGTACCCCGTATCCGTTTTTTCTATTATTTTTAACAAATAATAATTTAATTAGTATAAAAAAGCATACAAGAGCGTTAAACTTCGCATAATCTTAAATGAGTAAAAGTTCCGATTTTTCCTCGGTATTATAAATTATTTAAATTTTTGGCGAAAATTTGTAACCTTGGCAAATGTAAACAAGCTTTTACGTTTAACAAAAGTGCCACACTAATTAATAATTAAGTTCGCTTATAACTTTTTAACTAATTAGTAGATTTTGATCGGAGTGTTTTATATATTTGTTTCTATTTTTTTGCGGTTCCAACGACGTGTTATATGTCAAAAACACGTGTATACTTTTGGCATTAAGCGTCAAAATTTTAAAATTTCAAAAGTAAATTATTTCAAAATGGCGGCCAATTCAAAACTAAATTTGGAATATTTCTTTGTCATATTGAGAGGTATATTCCTACCTAATTTTAAGTTCATCGGGTCATTTTTCGATTTTTTTAAAATTTTTGCTGGCTAAGCAAATAGGGTGACATACAATTTTGATGCTTAGGATTGAAAGATGCTTAGGATTATGACCAGATCAAAACCAAGTAAACACTGCAAACCTCTATTTAAAAAACTTAATATTTTAACAATAGTGAATTTATTTATTTATAATGCTTTACTTTATATTAAATCAAATGAGGCTGATTTTTTGAAAAATAAAGTCAATCATAGTTATAGTATAGGTCCAAACATTTGCTGCCAGTACCAATGCACAGGCTAAATAGTCCCAAGTTGGCATTCAGTGTTAGGTATTAAGTTATTTAATAAGTTAGATTATACTAGTCAAAAGTTACCTTTAAAGAATTTTAAAAAGCAGTTAAAGGAATTCTTATTAAAGAATCCTTTTTATAATATTACTGAGTACCTGTCTCTAAAAACCATTACTATCTAGTCATGTTTGTCTTGTCGTCTTGTTTGTCTGTTATATTTTATTATGTATTTTTTTTTCTTAAATTAGTTTCACTAGAATTTATAAAATTTTAAATAGTTTTTATGATTATTTTAACTTATTTTTGTAATGACCTATGCTTTTGTCATAATTTTTTTTACATTATGTACACCCAAGCAAATAAAGACTTATTTATTTATTTATTTATTTATTTATTTGATATTCCGGGCAGCACAACTAGATCCAAAGACTGATTTTTGTACCAAGTTTCAACTATCTAGCATAAACATAGTGGGAGTTAGGCGTAACACAGAAAGACATGAAGCTGAAATCGGTTCAGATGGTCCTAAACACCTGAAATGGATAATTCAAGTGAAATCTTGGTTAAAATTTTTTGGGCGAAACCAATACTTTCCTCTATATACCTTCTGTATAAAAAGGTGAGGAAAAGTAACATGTATACAAAGTTTCAATTTAATAGGAACAGGTATCTACTGTTTTTGTCCGATCACTAAAGTTAAGCAGCATCGAGCGTGATGCTGAGTATCGCGGCCATCTGGTTATTGTCCTTCCGTCCAAAAGCCATAAAAACGATACCCCACTGACCCTATAACCACTCCCCCCTATAATTATCGGGAATGAGGTACCTCGGATTTACGTATGTAATACGTATTTTCTCAAAACTCCTCAATAGATAATATTGAATTTTACATAAAACTGAGTTATACTATTTTAAGTTGTACATATTATATACTGTAACTATGTATATAGTTTGCATTTAATTGATTAAATTATAATTGATAAATAATTAATAAGACAAAACATGTGGCACCCTTCGCCATGATTTTAAATATATCGAGAAGTGCTCTACAGCAAAAACGGTGGAGTTCACCAGAACTCAACCGTTTTGCTCTATCGCCACAAATTTTTTTAAGGGGTCAATCCATATCACGTGTCCCAGATCTGGGTGCTCAAAAAAGTAGATGTTGCTAATTATTTTTGCTATTGATACTCCTACCCTTGTGGACCTTGTGGAAAACGGTAGGAGATCTGAGTTTATATAATAGAAAATTGTTTGTTCCTTATGAGGAGTACTATCACCTCCTTCTCTGGTGACACTTTTATGAAACACCCTTTATATTGAAAATAGTAATTTTTCATGCGCGGGTTTTCAAGCAGCTCTGAAATGTTTTTACTTAAAAATTCAGCATCGATATTATGAAGTATAAGAAAAATGCTCTACTTTTAGGACGATTTTTAGGGAACTTTCAAAGAAGAAATGAGCTTACAAGGTTGGTGTTATGGAGGGGGAAGGGACTCACTAATATATACGTGTGGTGTATGTATATTTTTTACAGAGTACGAGATTTTTGTTCCTAGACGTTTTTATGGGACACGATAACTTACGAACACTTTCTTTTATCAAAATAAAAGTTGGTACAAAAAGTCTATTGTTCATGAAATATCTGAGAGGCCATTATGAAGACCCACAATAATGTGGGTTTATTTAAAACATTTCAAATCTTCAAAGTGTTTAGATCGGCCTGGAATTTTGTACACATTGTGTTGTTAATTAAAATACTTCAAGTACTTCAATGTACAAAAGACTTCAAGTCGCAGTGCATAGAAGCATTACTTCTGCCCTCCACACTAATAATAATCATAAATAATTAAAAATACTAAATTACATTTTATTTATCAGTACTTGTTCCGGTTTTTATTGTTGACATGTAAAACATAATGTAAATAAATCCCCGTTTTTGACTGAGCAGTCAAAAACGGGATTTATTTACATTATGTTACATTACGATATATGCGGATTTTCAAAATGTATCAATACATTTGAAAATCCGCATATATCGTGGCAGTATGCTACTTATGTATACTAGTAATATGACACAAAAGGCCAAAAGGCCTCTTGCTTCACCTAATTTTAAATCACACAAGACCGATTGGCTCCTCTTTCAATTTCAATTATCTTCGAGCTCGACTGATTTATCCAACTCCGTTGGGCCACTCGGAAGTGTTCCAAATTCGTTAGATAGAAGTCCTCAACTACAAAAAAAATACGGAACCTTAATTTTCAACCATAAATTTTCCGGAACCTTATATATATAATATATATATATATATATATATATATATATCTAATATATATATATATATATATATATATATATATATATATAATATTAATATATGTTGTGGTGTGTGTGTGTATGTATGTGTGTACGTATGTTGCATAAGCTCATTCTTTCTTTGAAAAATTCGCTAAAAATAAAATAACACAATTCATAAACCTATCGAAGCGAAAAGAATAAATTGACGTTGAATACTTTATACTACTCATTAGTAAAAATAAACAAGCATTAAAATAAAGACAATTGCCTCAGCATGACATTTAAGCTGGGTCTTCATCCATTCAATCCATTAATTCAAAGCAAAATAATGCAGACAGAAGTCATTAGACATGAACCAAAATATAAAATAATTGAATAAAATATAGAATAATTAAGTGATATCAATACAAAATATTGAGTAGAATAAATATGATAGTATTAAAGCCAGTTATGCGAAATATTTCCAAAGGCACATATTATGATTAAAGAAGAATTAAATTATGTTAGACAAAAAAATAGCTTGCCTTTAAATAAATTATCGTCTTATGAAACTGAAAATGTTAAAGGTAGAATCAAAGATTCAAAGGGCAGTTATGAAGTCTTTGCCGTTTACGAGGTGGGGTACTGGTACATTTTATAAAGTTGTGTTGACAACGTTGGAATGATATGTGATCCGGCAACGCGTAAAACTCTGTCAGTTTGTTTACACTATAGGTTCTTATAGCCGAGTTTAAAATTTCTTGGAACTTGTGTACAGTACTGACCTATAAATATCTCCATCAATCTATATCTATATAGCTCTATAGTCTCTGCACTGACCACGCTCAATAATACTTAACTTTTATTATCCAACAATAATATGGATTATACTCTTTCGTATTGAAACAAACTTTGTTTACTTATTATTAAGTAAAAGGTATACACTTATACTAAATTTAACATATTGAATTATTTTCTGATTTTTTTAATAAACGTACACAAGTCTTTCGAAAAATTGAATTAATGCTGATATTAAGATGAACTTGGCACATATGTTAGTCTTACACATGACTAAATTGTGCAAAAATTCAATCGAATCACATTATTTTTCCGCGTTTATGATTTTCGCTTCGTTAATGACGTCATAAATATATTTTCCTAATACCTCAACTAAACTGATTTTTGTACGAATTTTCACTCTCTAGCATGAATAACACCTGAAACCGGATAATTCCGATTTTCAATTTTTTTTGCAAACACAATACCTCTCCTATATACCTACGGTATAAATGAAGACAAGTAAAAGTATTGGGTCTAATTTGAAAATTTTCAAAGTTAGGTGTCGTAGGGCTATATGGTGGGCGCTACGCCCATATATGGACAATGCAAAAAAAATAACTTAAATAGAGATTCCCCAAATTTCAAAAACATGTATCTCATACAGTTAAAAAAATTAAAAAAAGGGGAGACTTGGATTCCTGTTATAAATAGAGTAAAACTGGTCAGCCAAATATGCTCGTGAAACCAGAGCCGATAAAACCCTTCGGTGGCCTTTACTGGCCATTAATGCGCAAAGGCACACATGCATTGGTTTTAGCAGGCCGAATTTTCCTAAAAAAAATGAGCTATGTCCCGACTCTATTGTTTTTATGAAATTTGTGCGACGTCATTAAACCTGCAATAATGACCCCACAAACATTTCAAGATTACAATCTTCATAAATTGTTTTAGATTATGCTAAAATTTTGTTTACACCATGTACTAGCCAGGTATGGTTAAGCAAAAATAAGAAGTTACATAACAGAATTAGTTCTGGTGTTAATTAAATTGACTGGTATAAACATAATGTAAAACACATCAACTGGTTCAGCGAATCTTCGAAAAAATTCGCTAATGAGAATGGCTAAAATTCGTTTTTAGAAGATTTGACTTAATTTTTTGGTCTATATTTAATAAACCTTTGAGCAATAGCGGTCACAACTTGTTATTTAATTTGTTCGAAGAAAATACAATAAAAAGTAGCATAAGGCATAAGCTGAGGCTTGAAATGAGTGCAAACTAATGTTAGTGCTGTGTAGTGTATAATCAATAGGAATGAATATATGCGAATTTTTTTTTTTTTTTTTTTCTTTAAAAAAATAAAAATAAGTTGGTGCTCTCATTGGATTCAAGTTTGTTTAAAATATACCAAAAAAAAAAGTAAAAGCAAAAATTGGATTGATAAGCAAGAAAGCGCGCATTTCAAAGGGAATTCGCCCATCTCGGCGTGCGGACCTCCGCACGAGAATATTTTGACTTATATGTTTGCAAATTCGCCTATAATAGGCAGAAAGCCTCGATATCTGGCTACTTCATATAAAGTAGTAATATGACGAAACTGATAGCGAAGCGACCTCCTAGGCGCCTACACCGTGTGGTGCCCGAAGGCCGGAAGGTCATTTGTTATAATTCCGCCTCGAGTGCACCGCAGAGAAAGAAGAGAACAATGAACTTCAAAGACTCATTTTCGATTCTAAGACTAAAATAAAAAAAATGTATCCTTAAAATTTTTTTTCATAACGGCCATTAGTTGGTCAATTGAAGAACATTGAACCAAACAATTTGATAATTAATTTTCTATCTAAATAACTTATAGTCCATTGGAGTAATTGGAAGTACATAGAGTAATTATAGTGGAACTAAATAATGTATAAATGTTAATATTTTAGAATGAAATGTTAGTACGAAGCGTTGCTAATGTCTCTAAATACTTTACAATAGCTTCTTAAAGTAGAAATTAGGAATTAACCAATTATGTTGTCACTAAAAAAAAAACTTACAAACAATCTAGTAGCGCGTACGATGTCCAAATTATATAACAAGTATATATGCATAAATGTAAAGATCTAAGAGTGAATGCAAGTACGAAACTTTGAAAAAGTCTCTACAATACTGATCATACTAATCTTATTCGTAAGTGCCAATTAGAAAATTAACAACATATGATGGTCACTCCGAAGAATCAGCTCCAACATTACGAATACAAACATCTAAAATATATAAGGAATTATATATATATATATATGAAATATACTGTAGAAATTTATCTATGAGTTCAGAGAAAGGACATAAATGAGTATATATGTCATTTGAAACTGTGTAAATAAAACACATTCAGCAATCTTTTTTAATAAGTCAAACATTAAGTAAATCACATAAATGCCCTGTTACTCAAAAGCCATATTTCGTAGCGATACCGCGATAATCAGAACCCGCAATGGCATTATTTTTATTGCGGGTTAGTATGCTTAGCCTCTGAAATCACATACTGGGGCCCCACTAGTTTACCTAGATAAATTTTGATATCTTGAAAGCAGAATGGAACTTCAATGGCGCATGAAATGTGCAAGAGGAACAACAATTTTTTTCTGGAAATCCTGCTCTAGATGCACAAGTGAGAAATAACAGAACAGTTAATAGGAGCTACTTTTGTTACCATGGATTTTCATTTTATCGGCCAAATATTTGTTTTTACTCTTGGAATCGTTTTCAAATCAAACCATTAGCTTGGCTTCTCTTGGCGATAGCAAAGAAAAATGGGCATATTTCAGATTTTAGCTTTTGTAAATTTTATAACTCCAAGTACAATTATGTCCATTTTTTCGTTTCAGTGCTCTCACCAGAGGCAAATTGGGGGAAAAAAAATTTTGGTTTCCGGAATAAGAAAAAAAAGAAATTCCCCCTGGGAGGGAAAGTATAAACTTCTTATTTTAAGCCATTCAAAATTACCCACCTTCTTTTTTACTTAGGTGGTCCTTCTCACTTGTTCAACTCATGTGAAGTTTACAGAGGAAAAATTTAAAGGCTCCTAAAGTCCTCTGACAGAGTAAGTTTTTCAAGGGAAGTTCCTTAAAGGTTAGTTGAAACATCACCCCCTCTAGGATTGGTTTTCACCCTTTTTACAAGTTTTTGGATTGCTACGGGCCTGCCTTATTCACTTCCCCTCAATATTATTTTCCCACACGGTCAATTGATTTTAAACCATGTTTTCATACTATAGTGTGTATGACTGAGTGCATTAGCATCTGTGAGCCAAATACTAATAGCAATTTCAATTATGATTTGTTTCTACTCTATTTCCCCCACACAAGTCAAATGAAACTATAACTGTGCGCAATATTAGTACTATGAGACACAATCTTGTCCACATGGATTACTTGATTTGTTGATGATTGATTCATTGAAATCAACATTGTTTTTTTTAACCTCAACTGAAATACCAGTACCTGTATTGACCTTGTTGGGGATCCCTGAGGTTGTATAAAACGATAAAAAAACTTGGTTAACATAGGCTAGCAGAGTGGTAAGAAGGCCTTCATTCACTTCATTACGTATAGTTCCAATATTGGTTTGCGCCACGATCCACAGCAATGAAAGAAAGTGAAATTAGTCCACTACTCCCTCCATGGGAGGAGTCATTTTATATCTAGAGGGCAACGCCTTCAAATCAATTGTGGGAAATAAAGAACAGAGAATCCACCATGAGTTTAATTAAAAAGACTAGCCCATCACTAAGCCAGCATATTTGATGAGACTATGACAAGCAGTATATTTTATGAGAAGGATCCGTATCGTTTCCGTCAACAAATCGTAGGGTTCCGATAAATAGACTTGTTGACTGCAACAACCCGGTCCGTACCGTAGACATCATTGTGCCAATGGAATGATTTTTCACCGCAATTGTACAACCCGTTTTTCCGAACCATCAACAAATTTTTTCTGTCGACTGTTGACAGAGTATTTGCCACAAAATCACACCCAATGAGAAGACGCTTGCCTTTTGGAAAGATCCAAATAAAAATGTTAAGTGCCCGGTTGTATATTTTTTTTATTTATCACTTACAAGTATTGGGATTGAGGACAGATATCATTAGGAATTAATATAAATTTAAAAAGCAAAACATGAACCAGATACATTTATTTCAAAGAGAGTAAAATGAAAATTAATTTTATTGTGCCTTGGTTTAGTTTAAGATTGCCAGCATCTAACTCCCTTTTAACTGGGCCTTGCTTTCACCCAAGATTCAAGCCGGGACCATAAGTGGTAATGGGACGGGGGTCCAGTT
>JACMZG010001863.1:60723488-60960889 GCA_018340805.1 Microvelia longipes | reverse complement strand
AGTAATTTAGTACAATAAATAAGCTTTAATTTAAGCCTATTTGGGAGAACTTCTATGAGTTAGTTTTTGAGTGAGGGGGGTCAAAGATAAATTTCGAAAAATTTGACACCAGGTATAAGTTGTCCCTCAACACCCAAAAGGGGTCTTATCCTTTTGGATTTTTAAACCAGACCCAGACAGTAATTAAGTACAATAAATAAGCTTTAATTTAAGCCTTTGGGAGAACTTCTATGAGTTAGTTTTTGAGTGAGGGGGGGTCAAAGATAAATTTCGAAAATTTGACACCAGGTATAAGTTGTCCCTCAACACCCTAAAGGGGTCTTATCCTTTTGGATTTTTAAACCAGACCCAAACATTTATTAAGTACACTAAATAAGCTTTAATTTAAGCTTATTTCTGAGAACTTCTATGAGTTAGTTTTTGAGTGAGGGGGGGTCAAAGATAAATTTCGAAAAATTTGACACCAAGTATAAATTGTCCCTCAACACCCTAAAGGGGTCTTATCCTTTTGGATTTTTAAACCAGACCCAGACAGTAATTTAGTACAATAAATAAGCTTTAATTAAGCCTATTTCGGAGAACTTCTATGAGTTAGTTTTTGAGTGAGGGGGGGTCAAAGATAAATTTCGAAAAATTTGACACCAGGTATAAATTGTCCCTCAACACCCTAAAGGGGTCTTATCCTTTTGGATTTTTTAAACCAGACCCAAAAACATTTTTAAGTACACTAAATATGCTTTAATTTAAGCCTATTTGGGAGAACTTCTATGAGTTAGTTTTTGAGTGAGGGGGGGTCAAAGATAAATTTCGAAAAATTTGACACCAGGTATAAGTTGTCCCTCAACACCTAAAGGGGTCTTATCCTTTTGGATTTTTAAACCAGACCCAAACATTTATTAAGTACACTAAATATGCTTTAATTTAAGCCTATTTGGGAGAACTTCTATGAGTTAGTTTTTGAGTTAGGGGGGGTCAAAGTTGGAGAACTCTCGATTTTTGACAGAGGTCGTAATAATAAATATACAATATAATATAATATATAACTATATATATAATAAATTTATTTTAATACAAAGTTTACATTATTTATGTCATACTAATCCCATATTGTATAATTTAATTTTATTGTCCTACATTACATTTTTTAAAGTTTATAAAGTTATTTTATCTTTTAAAGTTATTTTTATATTTGTGATACTAAACCCTCAATATGGGTTTAATTATATTAACCTTTTCTATCACATTGTGTTTAAGTAAAATAATTATTGTCATATATTAATAATGAACTTATGTTTAGTATGAATACATAAGTTATAGTGTTTAGGCCATACTAAACCCGTAATACACGGACTAATTTAATTAAAATGCCTCAACTTACATTCAGTTAAAGTATTGCATAGTATTACATTTATTTATGCACTTAATTTTTATTAAATCCTTTAAAACTCTTGTGTACAAAGATGATAGACTGTTTGATTTTAAGTATATTAATTATACTAACCCGCAAGAGGAATAATTAAACTGATTTAATGTGTTTGTATTCACGAGAAGACGTAATATTATAAACATTAATAAATATTTCGCGTAACGCCTTACTTTTGAAAAGATACTAAAAACACAATACTTAGGATTTGTAACCTGTCAATGTGAAACCTTCCCGAAAATCCGTAGCGTTTCTATTTGTGGGTATAGTAATATTAATTAAACTTGCCTTACCTTTTATGTCTAGCGCTAAAATAAAATAGGAAGTATTTTATTTTGTTTGCTATTCAATCCATGCTAGTACACCTTCAGCTACGTCTTCACAATAACATTGGAAACTTTCATTTATAAATACGAAATCGGCAAAGTTATTAAAAAGTTATTACTTTAGTTAGTTATTAAAAATATCACTAACACTTTACATTTTTAATTACATATTATAAGTCACAAAATGATAGTAACAAAATAAAAAACGGCAAACTATTGAAATTGATAACACTATCATATTTCATAGACGTATTACTTTGAATAGATAAGTCACTAATATATTTCTCTCGTTTCTCTATTTAACTAAAATGTCCACGGATTCGACGGTGGCGCCATCCCTGGGTCCGTACCAGTTTTAACAATAACCGTCTAGGATTTTTTAACCCAGGTTTGTCTATCAGCCTAATCAGTGGTGCTCGCATAAACTTCTTATTACACAAAAAAGGAAGACGGAAGATTCTTTAATCGATCAAGGCGACAACGAAAGAAGCAGCGATTTCGTTAAAAACCTGGTGAAGAAAAACATAAATCCAAGCGATCTCCAAATCGGTGTAACCGGTTTTGGCAGCAGGAAAAGTGGAAGTGTTTACGTGCAATTTGAGAAAAAGGAGGACTGCGAAAAAATGAAATCTGAGCTTGAAAATAAATGTGGGGAAGAAATATTTATTTCAGAAGAAAAAAGATTAATGCCTAGGGTCATAGTGTATAACATACCCGATGATATTAACGTAGACAATTGTGTTCAAGTTTTAACTAAACAAAATAAGGAGTTAGAGAGTACTAAAAATGAAATTAAACCGGTGCGTGTTTTAGAAAATAAAAAGAAAAATGGTAGAAATCTAATTTTAGAAGTAAGTCCACGAGCTAGAAAGGAAATGCTGAAAACTCGTTTAAAATTTGGCTGGTCTATGTGTTATTGTGAAGATTACATTTATTTAACCAGGTGCTACAAATGTAATAAATATAATCACGTGGCAAGCGATTGCAAAGAAGAAAAATGCTGCCCCATATGTGCAGAAAACCATGATCTTAAAGATTGCCGAGCTTCTAAAAATGAACGTAAATGCGCTAATTGTGCTCGTCACAATACTACTTTTAACACTAAAAAGTTTGAAACTGCTCACCGTACTTTTGATAAAACTTGCCCTATTTATCAAATATTGTACGAAAAAAAACTAGGAAGAATAGATTTAATATGATGGCTGACAAACATTCAAATTCAATTAGATGTCTCCAGATTAATATTGATAAGTCCAAAAGGGCATCTTTTCAGTTACAGCAAAAAATTTCAGAACAAAAATTTGATATCGTCTTCTTGCAGGAACCACATATTATAAAGGGCAACGTTACTGGACTAGGCAACGATAAACGCATTTTCCAAGCTGGAACAGAAAGATCTCGTGCGGCAATCATCATATGTAATCCTTGTATAGATGCCGTTCTTATAAGTGACCATAGTAACGAAGATTTAGTCGTGGTTCAAGCTACAATATCTCCAAAATTAAGCCTCATTCTAATTAGTGCTTATTTTGATATGACCAAACCTATCGAAGACGACCTTCATCGTATCGAATGTTTTTTGAAATCAAATTTAAACTCTAAAGTATTAATTGCAGTTGATAGTAACAGTCATTCTAGAACATAGTTTGATAAGAGAGACGATAAAAGAGGATCACAAGTTGAAACATTTATGGCTGAAAATCAACTTTATCTTTTAAACGAAAAATCACTCATACCAACCTTCACAGCCTCAACTGGCAGTTCATGTATTGACCTTACTTTAGCATCTAATAAGTTAATTCCTTTAATTAAAAATTGGGAAGTTCAATCTGAAGACAGCTTATCAGGTCATAATTATATATCATTTCAGATGACAGGAGATGAAATGCCTACAAAGACTCAGTCTTTTCGCAAGTATCGTAAACTCGACGATAAAAATGTAGAACCCTTTTTGGCAGAATTGCGGAAAAATTTAGCTGAAATCCTGGCAGAAGATGGAATATTTCCGAATAATAATATTGACGACTATCTGGAAACTGTGGTAAATAACACAAACGACTTGGACAAGTTTGTTACCTTATTCATGGAAATTCTTACAAATACGTGCAATCATACATTACCCATTCGACAATTTGATAAAACATTGGGAAAAAAGAGTGTACCTTGGTGGACAAAAGAACTAACAACGCTGAGAAAAGATATGAACAAAAAACGTCGCCAATATCAAAGGTCCAAAAATCAAAATCTTAGGGATGGAAAAAAGCTAATTTATTTATCAGCTAAACAAACGTACAAATTAAAAATGAGGGAAGCAAAAATAACATCCTGGAAAGAACAGTGTAATTTAGTAGACAGAGATAACCCATGGGGGCAAATATATAAATTAGTAGCTGGTAAAAATAAGAAACCTACACCACTAACGTCAATTAAAAAGAAGGATGGAAGTTTCACCTCAACAGTAGAAGAAACCTTAGAATATCTATTGAATGAATATATTCCGGAAGACAGCACATTAGATGACAAAAATATCCACACATATTATCGACAAAAGGCCGAGGAAGAGAGTCCTTGTACAGCTGACGATGTACCCTTCACTGTTAGTGAAATTAAACAAGTAATACACAGTTTTGATCCAGCTAAAAGTCCAGGGGCGGATGGCATCTCAGCAGATATTATAAAAAGTACTTTTGACGTAATACCAAAAGGATTGACAGCAATTTATAATAAATGCTTGGAGATTTCTTTATTTCCAACTGTATGGAAATCATCAAATATAATCTTGATCGAGAAACCTGGGAAAAATACAACCACCTCTGCCTCTAAATTTCGACCCATTAGCCTCCTTCCTATCTTAGGCAAAGTTTTGGAGAAATTATTAATAAACAGGATCATGTATAATTGTGTATCAAGAAACGTTCTCAGCTTAGACCAATACGGTTTTACTCCACAAACAGGAACTACTCATGCACTGCAAGCAGTAAATGATTTTGTCAAGGAAGCCCTGAATAACCAAATGGTAGTAGGAGTAATTTCCCTTGATGTTGCAGGAGCATTTAATGCTGCTTGGTGGCCGGCGGTTTAAGAACCTTATGGAACTGGAAATTCCCGCTAACTTATATAAGCTAAGCAAAAGTTATTTCAAAGATCGTAAGCTAAAATAGAAACTACCCTTATTGTTATCAATAAAGATATGGAAGTTGGATGCCCTCAAGGTTCAGCGAGTGCGCCAGGTTACTGGAAAATACTTTATAACCCGCTCTTGTGTTTAAATCTACCTCCAGGTGTTTTGATCAAAGCCTTTGCAGATGATTTAATTATATTAGTAAAAGGAAAGAATGCATTAGAGGTTGAAGTACTGGGGCAGGTTGCGCTGTCCAAGGTTGAAAGATGGTCAAGTGTAAATAAATTGTCATTTAACCAGAGCAAATCTAAGGTCTTATTTGTAAGTAGAAAGCATGACAACACTAAACCATCATTGTCCTTACACGGCATAGAACTAGAAATAGTCGACGAGCTTAAATATTTGGGAGTACTTCTTGACTCAAAATGGTCATTCAACAGTCACATCAAAATGATTGCTGAAAAAACTAAGATTTTGGTACATATGCTCTCTAAAGCTGCAAAAGTTACTTGGGGAATAGGATCAGAAGCACTTGATGTAATTTACAAAGGAGCTATGGTTCCCTTATTTGTTTATGGAGCCGCAGTATGGAAGGACGCATTAACAAGAAAGTGCAATGTACAAAAACTTCGATCTGTTCAAAGACTTATGGCTTTAAGAATTATAAAAGGGTATAAAACATATCTCACGAAGCCTCACGAGTTATAGCTGATATGATGCCAATAGATTATTATTCTAGAAGCTGCTAGGATATTTGAAATGAAGAAAGATGGATTCTGCGAAATGCCAGTGCCTTATAACAGATGGCCTCATCCTTCTACATTACTTCTTCCTTTAAATGATGATGAGTTAAATTATGAGACAGAGATATTCACTGATGGAAGTAAAATGGATGACAATGTTGGTGGAGCATTTGTAGTGTTTCATCTACATCAAGAGACTGCTGTTGGCATGTTTAGACTAAACCCTGACTGTAGTAACAACCAAGCAGAACTTAGAGCTATTAGGAAAGCTTTGGAATGGATCACCCAGCGCACAGCTGATGAGTTAGGACCAGTGATAATAAGAACAGACAGTCTAGTAGCACTTAGTATCCTAAAGAATTCTGAAAATAAACTACAAGATGCAGTCCATATACGAAATATTTTGTATTCTCTGACTTCATTGTCCATCTCAGTTAGATTTTCTTGGGTGAAAGCTCATGCAGGCTCTCCTGGAAATGAAAGAGCGGACTTGCTAGCTAAACAAGCTGCGTCTAATGAGGAAATGCCGTTCGAAAACTTGCTTCCTCCTCTAAGTAAATCTAAGCGAGAGGTTAGAGCTGTTTCTTCCAGAAATGGGAGGAAGAATGGGCGGCAACTCCTAATGGCCAATGGACAAAACTATTTTTTCCAACCGTAGCTGACCGCCAACGGGCCGACCTACATCATTCATACAAACTTACTATGGCACTTACTAACCATGGGAAACATCGTTCATATCTCAACAGATTTCATCTAAACGATTCACCATCATGTCTTGTAACGGAGTAACCGACCAAGATTGGAAGCACATTCTATTAGACTGTCCTATGTTTGAAAACATTAGAAGAAACTTTATTTATGAGGTCGTCACCAGAGGAGATAACTGGCCGATTTCTTGGTCAAAAATGATGACGAAAGAATATTTACCATATTTGAAGACTTTGTAAATGCAATTGAAATAGAAAAACTATAGAGCTAAATGAATAATTTTGTGTGTATGTATATGTACATGTATATAGTTTAACATTAATAACTTATTTATTTTATTTATATTTTTCTCTTCTTTTATTGTTTTTAATTTTATAAATATATGTTTATATTTATTTACATATATACGTTTTATTTATTCATTTTTATTTACTTAGTTTTATTTTCAATTTTTATATGTTTTTTTATTTTTTATTTATTTTTTTTTTAATTTTTTAGTATTCTTATTTGTTTACTTACTTATATTTTTTTTTTTTTAATTACCTTCTTTGTTTTTTTTTAAATACATATTGTTGATATTAATTATTACTTTCTTATACCTTTTTCTTTCAAAGATTTTATTTTAATTCAATTTAATAAGCATTCTTTCTTTTCTTTTAATTTTATTATATAAGGTTGTACATATTGTTGTATGTTATATTTATTTATTTTATTATTTGTTTTCCATCTTTTGATTTAATTAATTGTTTTATATTATCTGTTTTTTTTTTCTCAATTATTTTATTGACCGGTGTGTGTACTGCTCTGCTCGGTGTGACTAATGTTTATAAGGTGCCAGTGGGAATAACTTGTTTATTGTATATAATTGTAAATGTAAATTTGAGTATTTGTGTAAAAATCTTGATGTAAAAATAACTTTCCTTCTTTTATCACTGTATTACTGTAATTAGTTTGTAAGATTGTACATTTTTATTGTAGATAAATGCGGTAAAGTATCTTCTATTGGGTGTTATACCCACCTTTTTAAGGAAGGGGCTTGAGTGCATGTAATAACAAACTTGGAGCATGCGCTCAATAAAATAAAATTATAAATAAAAAAAAAAAAAAAAACTATTAGTCCATGCTATGGACTATACTATAGTATTAGTCTCTTTGTTTGATAAAAATGATTATCAGATGAGCTGAGTAAATTTTTCATATAACGCGATAATGGAATGAATGGGGTTAGAATTGATTTTTTTTTCAAAGCAATCAAAAATGACTTATACGAAGGAGGATGTTTACCTAATTTATACTTGAGAAGGAGATTCCAGATAGCAGTTCTAGAGAAAGAATCAACCCCTGCTGTTGGTTCGTCCAGTATTATAGTCCTATGACAAACAAAGAATTCCGGTGATATCTGAAGTAGAGAATGCATGATTAAAATTATTCTCAGTTGAATTAATTGGTCCAAAATGTGTAATTTATTATTTAAGAATCTTTATTCGCTGATGCACATTGTATTAGCAAAGAACATTGGCTCAAATTCCGTTTATTTCAAAAGAAGTTATTGGAGGTAAAAATGTTTGTTGGGTCGATGGTATCCTTCCAGTAAGGTAAGACTCAATCTTATACAACCTTTGGTTCCTATCAAAAACTTATAACGCCAATTAGGTGTTATTTTACTCCAGAGTTGAAGATTGGGGATGTTGAAGTCCCATTTAGTTTTAAGTAAAGTCAAAATATTGATTTTGGACCCTTTTAGCGACGAATTCTTTTATTTCGAGCTTTATAGTCCAAGAGCCCAGGGGTGTTTCGTTAATAAAAAGTGTAATGGCTGGAACCGGTCTCAATTTTTCGTAAATACCTTCCTGAACAAGGATCTGCAATTCTGCCAACTCGTATAGGATGGGTGTCCCAGGCAGAACGCACTTTACAGGTCAAATTTACCACCCAAGTTAATAAATAAAAAGTGTAATGGCTGGAAACGGGTTTAATTTTTCGTAAATACCTTCCTGAACAAAGATCTGCAATTCTGCAGACTCGTATCGAATGGGTGTCCCAGGCAGAACCTTTGACCCCTAAAGTGCGTTCTGCCTGGGACACCCATCCGATACGAGTCGGCAGAATTGCAGATCCTTGTTCAGGAAGGTATTACGAAAAATTGAGACCGGTTCCAGCCATTACACTTTTTATTAACAAACACCCTGGGCTCTTGGTCTATTAGATTCCGAAAAAAATTAGGCACCGTGGCAGTAAAGTGGTTTTTAAATGAACTAACAAGTTTCAGGTTGACATGGCATAGTGAGGAAGTCCCGACTGTTTCGTTAATAGTCATAAATGCAACAACTACGGGAACAAAATGCATCTTCATGTTTACCCTAATTCCTTATTAATAATGGAGACTCCGCTTAGAAACGTCTAGCGACGATACCAGAAAACTTACAAAATGCAGTTTGGGAACTCCGCTAGAAGACTTAGAACTAAAGTGATGTAGAAATTCATACAGTAGGGGTGGGGGCGCCGGACACAGTGGCCAACTCCCTGGTTTGAGGTGGTCCTAAAAAAACAGAGATCAACTACCGCACCGAGCGCTAGTTTTCACCTTGTACAACTGTTCTCAATATTGTTATCAGTTTTAAATCGAGACGTCTATAAACTATAAGTTGTTTATAAGATTATTTGTTTACGAAATTAGATAAATGTAGCATTTTTTTACATTAAAAGAACAAATAAAAAAGCTATAAACATGCAAATTAATTTCCATTTCTACACGTCATAGTTATCATGATATCAGGTCTAGTTAAAAATAACACAGCGTTTATATTTTTATAATATTTTATAAAAATTATACATTTAAAATAATTAATAGATTTTAACATTGTTATACCCCCCCCCCCCAAATAAAATAATTTAAATCCTAACTAATTAGAACTAATTATTTTTATATAGCCGTACAAGGTGAACCGACCTGCCTCTAGTGAGAGGAAACAGTGAACTTAAAGCATGCCCCATCTAAAACAGCTTATTCCGGGGGGGTTGGACCACTGTGTCCCAACCCTTACTGTATGAATTTCTACATCACTTTACTTAGAACTCTAATCTGGCAACTTCACTAAAAGATTTTAACTACCAGGCAACTCTACCACAAGACTTCGTAGTATAATAATTAGTTTTAACGAGCATAACCTGTAGTTAATGAGCATAATCTCAAAAATACAACCATACTGATACTGGAAATAAAACCATACGGAATACTGGTTTGATCCCGCTATACAAACCATAGCTTACCAAACCCTTTTGGACTAAGGCTCTAGGATCTACTTGGACTAGACCAAGGATCTTGAATAAAGGGGATGACGCACTAAGTCGATTTGCCATATAAACAAGTGACCCCATCGAAAACCAGAAAATAGAGAGAATTCAACACGAAACACACGTCAAAAACCAACTGCACATGCTTGGTACAAACTGCGCATGCTTACAATTCTTAAAACAGCGCAGGTCCTAAAATTTAGAGGCAAACTTACAATGGTTTCCATTGTTCATTGCTTGAGAAGGCACAAAACACGCTTAAATTATCACTCACTGAAGAGGCAAAGTATATTCCAAAATTTGAAATTATACAAGCACAAATGACTTAACAAGCACCACAAATGTAACAATCACGAGAAGCACAGAAGAAAGTTGAGAAGCAAACTCGACAACCTTGCTATATAACCTGCGTTTGGCGCTTTTTTCATTATAATCAAGGGGAAGGGGTAAGTTTGCTTCTAATTCTCTACCTCATACAACTTCCATGGGGTCAGAAAAGTTCCTTAATGCGTCATCCCCTTTATTCAAGATCCTTGGACTAGACTAAACAAATGACTTACTTTGATTTGCCAATAAAAGCGATAGCAATGCATAGTTTTCTCTGCATACCACCTGAGAGAAGGTTGGTAGGAGTGTTTCGTTTTGACTCTAAACCCAGATCTGCTAGAGCTTGTCTAACTTCTAACTGTGCGTCTGCCGGAGTATGTCCTTAAACATTTGTTAAGGTTGTTACATTCTCAGAATGTCCTCTTATTGAACGAACGTTAATGAGTTCTTCGTTAGACGGCTAAATAGCGGGGTATTTTACTGTTAGTTTGTACGTCTCGCGATAATTGCCGATAATTTGCCGTCACTAAAAATTGAACGATTTTAGTGTAGTACTAATTACATGTCAGAGCTGTAGCGAAGCCCTAGCCTTTTTCTTATTTAATATATCAAGCAACAGACTAGCCTTTTTACTATGCATTATTTAAATATACGTAATCTGCGAGCCCTTTTTTCTCTGTTTTATTATAAAAATACAATATTTAGCGAGCGAAGCAAGCAAATATTACTATATAATACTATACAATATTACTACTATTACTATGTTTAATCATAAATACAAAGAATCAAGCGAGCGAAGAGAGCCCTAGCCTTTTTTTGTCTAATATTATAATTAAGTAATCTATGCGAGCGAAGAGCGAGCCGGGTTTTATATGTAAGGCTATATAGTTTATATATATATATATATATTATATATATATTATATATATTATTTATATATTATATTTTACATTACATATATATATATAAATATATGCGAACAGCTAAAGCCCTTTTTTATTTGTATACTAAAACCGGCTTTCAACCCCAAAAGGTCATCATCAGTGTTTGTTCGGTCTTCTGCGCTATTACTGGCGGATTTTGAATGAAAGCTCTCAAAAGTTGAAAGCCGGCTTTGTTTTTTTAATAAAGTAATTAAGTGGAGAGACTGTTTTATTTATCATAATACGATGAACTCCTCTAGCACTACTGTTTTGAACGATATGTCGGCTAGTCGAGCCAGTAATAGCGCAGAAGACCGAACAAGCACTGATGATGACCTTTTGGGGTTGACCTTTTTGCTTGCTTTGTTTCAAGTCACTTAAAGTAATTAAGTGGAGAACTCTTTTATTTATCATTATTAAGTAAATAAAATAAATAAGTAAAAATAAAATAAACTTAAGGTAAATTTAAGTTTATTTAATTAAATGGAATTTTTATGTTTAATATTTAGGGCCCTTTTATACTGCTCTAGGGCCCTGATCAAGTATGTTCAGGCACCTTAAGGCCCTTGTCCTCCGTTTGGTTTTTTCAAAGGCCCAACTATGAAGAATGGGGGCCTTAAAGGACCTAAATTTAGGTACCGAATTATGAAAATGTTGAAGTACTTTGAAAACATTTGTTTCTTGGAGCTTCTTAGACCCTACCTTAGAGTATTGGACCGTTTGTACTGTCCAGTAGAGTATTTGACTGTTATTTTTTGAGTATTTGACTGTTGTGTAATGAATATATCAATTATTATACATGTTAATATATTTTTTTTGAGGTAGTACGTAATTGAGCACTTTATTGGACCGTTTTTAGGATGAGAAGCCAATCATTATTGTTATAGGAGGTTATTTAGTACTTTTCACCTCCGAGGACAATAATGAATGTAAAAAAAAAATTCTAGGACGTAAAAGTAATTTATATGTTGCCGCCATTACTGTAATGTAGCGTGTTCAAAAAACAATCTGTGTTAAACCTTCATTAGTTTTCTTTAAAAACGTTTATTTTGTTTAGTTTTTGTTCGTAGACTATTTTTTTTCGTTTTTAAAAGGTGTTCTAATTGACAATTTTTGTGTGTTTATTTGTAAAGCTTTTACATTTTTGAGTAAAAGTGTGAAGCTATGGATGGATTTAATGACGACGATAATATGGAGTTAGTTAGATGTTTTTTTTTTGTTTTTTTTTTCAAATTAAGTATATAGCGCAGTTTATTTAATGAGTGCTACCTATGCTAATGAGTACTGCATATGTCTTTATGTCTTGGCAATATTTCCCGACTCACTTCGCTCGTCGGTAAATATAATTGCCGTGACATAAAGACACACTTCTCAGCCTTATGGCATAAATAACTATTTTATTTTTCGTTGTTGTTTCTTTAAGTTTATTTTTGGCTGAAGGGCCCAAAGAAGGCTGCCACCCTCGCCCTCAATGGCCATTCCGGCCCTGTATCTAACCTCTCTATTCAGGGAATGTGTTTAACTGTAATAAGGAATAATACGAGAAGCAAATAAATAAACCTCTTAGCCTGGCGTAGAACCAAAGCTGCTCTTCCACTGTTAACCTATAAAACAAAGATAAACTATTATTTAAAATAAATAATAATTTAACTATCATTCATTTACATACGACACTTTATATTCAAGATATAAATAACCAAGAGCCCAGGGGTTTTGTTAATAAAAAGTGTAATGGCTGGAACCGTCTCAATTTTTCGTAAATACCTTCCTGACAAGATCTGCAATTCTGCGACTCGTATCGGATGTGTCCAGGCAGAACGCACTTTAGAAGTCAAATTTACCACCCTTGACCTTACTCTAAGGTAGGGTCTAAGAAGATCCAAGAGACAGATGTTTTCAAAGTACTTAAACATTTTCATAATTCGGTACCTTACCATACTTGACCCCCTTTAGGGGTCAAGTGCGTTCTGCCTGGGACACCTATCCGATACGAGTCGGCAGAATTGCAGATCCTTGTTCAGGAAGGTATTTACGAAACATTGAGACCTGTTCCAGCCATTACACTTTTCATTAACGAAACACCCCCGGGCTCTTGGTCTAAAAGGTTTTGTATTTATTAAAACAAGAGGCCTTCTTGCCGCTTCGCGGCCATATGGTTGTTGGAATTTCATATCAGACCAACTTAATAGGTTCCTTAATACTATTTTCCTACGCTGTCAACCGATTTTAGCCGTATGTTATACTATAATGACATAATGTTTTGTTTGACGTATATATGTCAATCAATAAAACCAGACATATCGGCTCTGGACCGGTTTCATTATGTTCAAGGCCCCAAAGAAAACCTAAAATTTATGTATTCAAGGAAATTTTACTGACTCATGAAACCGGGTTAATGACGGCATGAAAAACCTGGTTTTCAATAGGGTTCGTGTCGTCGTAAGGGTTGTTTTTTGTAGCAAGCTTGATGAAAAATTATTTATCCGTTCGAAAGATAGTGTTTAATAGAAATGGGCTAGAAATACACACACACACACACACACACACACACACACACACACACACACACACACACACCACACACATTATATATATATATATATATATTATATATATATAATATATATATATATATATATATATATAAATATATATTTTTTTTTTTTAAACATTTTTTTTAGGTCAGGTATCTTTAGAACAGATTTGGGTCATGGCCCGAGTTTTGACTCCCACCGCCTTGATGCAGGTAAAAGAATGACCAGGAATAAAATCGTTTGTTTTCTTGAGTGTTACAACTTTTTTTAAAACTGTCAGAAGTGTAGAACTTTAAGAATTTCAACAAATATTTAGAATAGTATAATCTTTTTAATTTTTTTGAGTCAGAATATTGTCCATCCTAGAGTTAAACAGCACACTAAAAATTTCTATAAATTATATGACCGTATGGTTCATATAGTCTATGCTTTAGAAATCACCCCTAGGCTCCCGGAGTATGAAGCTTCGATTTATACTTGTCAGATTATTTCTGAGAGGTGTAAGAGTGACCAGAATAATTAATCAACTAAAAATTTACTTGGATTTGCAACTAATAAGTGATGAAAACAGTATGATAGGTTCAGCGTTAACTGTTATCAGGGAATATCAGGTTACTGATGCAACGTTTACTTACTTGACAAATAGTATATTGTGTTGAGGACACATTCCCAGTGTTTTCCTGACTCTCTTGGTATCTGTTTTGATATCCAGCCCATAGATGTAGACGGTTCCACTAGACGAGGGAAGCAGCCCTGTCAGAATGGATCTAAACACATCAGTAGGTTATTTTGTTAAGGTTGTCAATATTATAGATAATTATAAATAAATAATAAATAAATAAATAATCTTTGTTCCTCACAAACAAATTGATTACATAGTACATAAATAAATTAAAAATATTATATTAGGTGAGCGCCCCCAAAAAAGCAAAGTGCTTGTACCCGGGGGCGGCCGCTAGTGATTTCTTTCTAAATATATGCAAACATTCTACCATTCTTTATTAATAATAATGGAATAAAATTTAATACAAATAACTAATTTTGTTATAATATAAGATAAGGTAATCTTGTTTTTAGATAAAAATTCCAATAAATATATGCAAACCTTAAGGTTAATTCCTAATTTATAAATAAACACAAATGTAATTAAATGGAAAATAATTTTTAATTTTGGTTCATATGGCTCAATATTTATGTCAGTCTGTCCGTAATCGTGGATGTGTTATGTCGTGTTATTGGGCGAGGTTTTTTTACCAGCGGGTAGCTTCTATTCCTTTATCGCAACTGCTATTCTATTATTGAATTACTTGAAAGTTAGTTTTTAAATTTAAAACACCCTTAAAACGATTTCAGGCAGCGTTTCCACCTAAAGCCAAAGGTCAGAAGACCCTATTCCACCTAAAGCTATAAATAGCATTTACAAAGTTTGGTGAGGTACACAGCCAGGTTAAATGCCCAGGCCAAACTGAAAGAAGTATGTGCACCAGAGCTAGGAAGCGTTCTTGCAGATCAGATAGCAAGTTTACCAACATTAAAATGCAGAAAATATCATCATCTGATCATGTGTTATAACTCACAGTGTTGTAGTTTTCCCGGCACCGTTTTTGCCTAAGAAGACAGTTATTTGGCTCTCATAGAAGTTAATATTTAGGTTGGAAACAGCCACTTTTCCATTGCCATACACTTTAGATAAGTTCCTAACAACAACGCCTCGCGGTAGGTGACTAGGTTCATTCTCTATTACATCACTGTTCTTTTCTGAAAATAGAAAAGACATTTCTAGCAAAAAAATTGTTATGACCGTTGTAATAGTTATATATGCATTAAGGGAGTAAAGACTTTTTTCCCACAGAAGGGAGAAAAAGTGAACTTTTCTCCCTATTGTTTTAAGCGAAAAGTACATCATTACACCCAATTCTAAAAAGGAGGGAAACATGAAAGTTCATGTTTTCCTCCAGGGAAACACGAACTTTCATGTTTCTCGGCTTATTTAGCTCTTTGATAGCACAATCGGCTATTAATTAAAATCTCATGGTTCAATTGCAACAAAACGCACTTTGTTTTTATCAATTTACACTTATTCATTTAGCGATTTTTAATTTTTTTCTTTCAATTAATTATTTTTTATACGTAGCTACACGTTATTTTCGGCTTATAAAAACACGTTTTTTTGAGGTAGTACGTAATTGAGCACTTTATTGGACTGTTTTTAGGATGAGAAGCCAATCATTATTGTCTTAGGAGGTTATTTAGTACTTTTCACCTCCGAGGACAATAATGAATGTAAAAAAACTCCTAGGACGTAAAAGTAATTCATATGTTGCCGCCATTACTGTAATGTAGCGTGTTCAAAAAACAATCTGTGTTAAAACTTCATGAGTTTTCTTTAAAAACGTTCATTTTGTTTCTGTTTTTGTTCGTAGACTAATTTTTTTCGTTTTTAAAAGGTGTTCTAATTGACAATTTTTGTGTGTTTATTTGTAAAGCTTTTACATTTTTGAATAAAAGTGTGAAGCTATGGATGAATTTAATGACGACGATAATATGGAGTTAATAATAATTGGAAGTTTGTTTTTTTCAATTAAGTATATAGCGCAGTTTAATGAGTGCTATTTTTTGATGTTTTTTAATGAGTGCTACCTCAAAAAAAATAGTGCATGCCATCCGGCTGAGAATGTCTTTATGTCTTGGCAATTTTTCCCGACTCGCTTCGCTCGTCGTAAATCTAATTGCCGTGACATAAAGACACACTTCTCAGCCTTATGGCATAAATAACTATTATTTATAAACATAATCAAAGAAATAGTCTTAAATACTGAAGACTTTCAGAGCCGCCATATTTGAAATTAATTTGTTTTGTTGTTATTCAAAATGTATCAGTGTCGCCTGGATTTTAACGAAAATTAAGTTGGCTACTCTGTTTACCTCCATGACTTTGCAATTGTTTTATATTCTATTTTATTTGCAATTTGTATTTGTTTACCTTTTTTATCAGTTAATTAAAACAATTACTTTTCGTGAATTCATTTATCCATATTATATTCAGTTGTAGTTTATAGCGGGTACCGTTAATGAAGCTTTTTTATATATGTTTATGTAATAGAAATAACAATTGAAGTACTGAATGCATTATGAATACAATGTATTATATAAAAATTAATTTGGTTTAATCTTAACTTTTTCAAGCCTATGTTTCTTAGATTTGTTTTTATTAACTATTATTAGTTGTATAATTCTTTCTTGCTATATTGGTGTACATTTTTAATTTATATTTCATTTCCAAACATATTGATGTTATGTTTTTCAATATATTAATAATAAAATTACCTTTATTTTGTTGATTTTCTGTTTATTTTCTCCCTTGTAGGGGAAAAATCTTGTACGTACCACGGGAGAAATTAGTCATTACACCCCGCTATATTTAACTCCCTCGGCTTCGCCTCGGGATTATGGTTCCCACGGCCTTTGGAACCAACATAAACGCTAGGGCGTAATGCCTATGTTTTCTCCCTTGGTACGTAAATAACTATTTCTTCCTTTTAGGAATAAGAAATGCATTTTACTGTCGAGGCGAAGCTAAGAGGAATATTAATTTAAATCTTGAAGTAAAGGTATCATTTTACTCCTGAGATGTGTACAAGAAATTATCTCCAGACGTTGACGTATATTAATTATTGTTTTCTTCTTATTTTCCTACGTTTTTTATTTTAATTTTGTTTTTAGTCGGGTCTCCCTTATGGTTTCTAAGGGTTCACAAAAACAAAACTAAAAAATTAATTCTTTTTCCCTCCAAACAACTTATTTTGGCCAGAAACAGATTCTGAGCCAATAAATTATGGGTCTTTGGTAGGGTCACTCGTATATTTTGGGAACGCTCCATCTTCCAACAAAAATTTAAAGAAAGGTAACTTCACCCTTATGAATTTAAGGAATGCCACTCCCAAAAAAATACTATAATATAGAACAATCCCACGTTTGGTAAAATTTAGTTAAATATGGCTCACGCCAACGAGAACGTACCCATATCACACATTCACTTATAAAGGGATCAAACAATAAAAAAAATCTTAAACAATTTGGTATATACGGGTGCTGAAACGTAAACATTTGATAAAAAATGTAGCTGTTGCATTCTTTGACGTAGCAATGCTTTGATAACATTATGCGTATGAAGGAGGGGGGCAGAAGACGTCTAGATACTCACCCGTAAAGTTATCAAGTCCTAGCTTCGTGTCTTTGGACTCGAACCAGTACTGCTTCGTCACTAAGAAGTACCACTTTTTGGGAACTCCAAAATCACCTGACAATAAAGAGTAACAAAATATCCAAATTAAAATATTATAGGCTAATTATGGAGTTAAGACCCTCCATGGTATGTGTGTGTATATGTATATATACGCGTCTCCACCAATCTCAATATATAATATCCAATTATATATAATATATATATATATATATATATATATATATATATTATATATATATATATATATATATATTTTTGTAAGGTAACCAAGAGTAACCCGCTTTGTGGTTTTAAAACTTATTAAAAAAAAGAATTGTGATTTTCCACAATAAATGGTTTATTTATTTCTTTATTTATTTATATTTATTTTATTTATTAGAGGGAGCCACGGGTGTTATAATGGTTATCACGCGTGCTAACCATTATAGACAATCCGGGATCACTCCTGATTGAGACTTCTAGGATCCTTACACGGGCCGCCCTTGGAAAGGAACGTAAAACCGGTATTTCCGAGCCTGTAAGATGAAGACAAAGAAGAAACAGTAAGGAATTACCGAGTCAGGTCACATAATATATTGGAAATCAAGTAGAACTAATCGGATGCTGACGATAGAGACTAGGATGTTGACACATACAAAAGATTAAAGGATTAAAAGATTAAATATATACAGGGTGTCCCCGGATGGACTTAACGATACGTGTAAATGAAAAAAAATTTCATTTTTCGAAAAAAAGTCACTCTTTATAAAAGCTTCTGCATGTCTTTAAACTAAGATTTATCGCATATTTGTATTTTTTTATTTTTAAAGGTGGACCCAAAAACTGCAATTTTTGAAAAATGGACGAAGAGTAAAGTAGGCTTAATTTTGACTTTTCGGAAAAAAAGTATTCTTCATAAATTTGTTTAATTGTCCCCCTGAGACAAATTTTCCATAAAAGAATTAAAATAAAATTTTCAAAATTCACCCATTTTGCCCCATCACCCAAATTTTGGAAAAATTAAAAGTTGTTCAATGTGGATAAATGATACATCGTTTTAAAGGTCTTGATTACTGGAACAAAAATTGTAGTATTGTAAACTTCGATTCAAGTAACACTAACTATGATATTTTAATAAAACTGGAAAGAAAAGTGAGAGTGGTTGAGTTTTGATAAAGACAAAAACAGAAACATTAAAATGGGTTTGAAAATACTTTATAATTGTTTGAATTGAAAACGAAATTTGAACAAATTACTCAATGTTACCTCCACCTAGTTCAACGCAGAGTTCTAATCGCTTTTTAAATTCTGCATACACTGATGCTAACATCTCTTCATTTATTGTAGTTACAGCTTCTTGAATTTTTCTTTTTAAGACTTCGATATCGTCTAGAACTGGATTATCATCATAAACCTTTTCTTTCAGATATCCCCATAAAAAAAAATCAAGGGGTGTTAAATCTGGTGATCTCGGGGGCCAAGCTATGGGGCCATAACGACCAATCCATTTTTCCCCCAAATTTATTGGTTAACCATTGCCTTACATCAATTGTTGAGTGTGCCGGACAGCCGTCATGTTGAAAGTAAGAATTTAGCCTAAATTCCAAAGATTCTGTTTCTAATTTTTCAAGTAGAAAGTTATTTAATAAGTTGTAATGTCCAAGGATCTAGGACATATATATATATTTTGGAATTTAAAATTTTGTAGCTCCGACATGATATCTAGGTAATTAGTAAACTATTATGTAAAAGTAGACAGGATAGGAAATTTGTAAAATTCACCAACAATAACTTACGTTATTTTTGTCCATTGGTTTATTTTTAACTTTCACTACTTAAATCACTTGACCCTTTAGGTGTTTTGCCTTGTGATTTACTTTACACTTATTTAAATGTGTTTTAATCTTTAAATTTTGGCTTCATTAATTTCGTTGATTTATCAGGACGAAATTTAGATCCGCCATGTTTGTTTATGTTTTGAAATTCAAGTCCCCAGTGTTGCTTTAAGCTTGATCTGACATGAGTAAATAAAATAAATACACATGTAATTAATTTTGAAAAATTTATTTTATTTAATATACTGTATGTACAAAATAATCATGTAATTAAATTGAAATTGTATCGTATTCCATATATCCGTTGAGATAAATATTCGTTATCTTCTGGAATTCAGGGCTTTCGATTTGTGCGTTGAGTCTTAGTTTAGTTTTTCCATTCCTGTATGCCGGTGTCCATTTTGGGAAGCTTCAGGTCTGATCTGGAAGCGGAGGCAGCATGTCGTAATTCTTTTTATTTTTACAAATATGTTTTAAAATTGCTAGTTTTTTGTCTCAAATGTTGAGAGGATTAATCAACTATCATACCATGTAAGTAATGTTTATGTTTCTGTTTGGAAATCTTGCATATATTTTTCAAAATATCAAAATTTATGAGTGGAGCACTTTGGTGTACCCCCTCTCCTTCATGTAAGGTGGATCTACGGCGTATTTCTGAGGAAATTTCGAATCCTTTCCAGGATTTGCTCATTTTAACTTATTACAACGACAAGTTTTAATTTAATTCATCTACTCTTTCAGTTTACTCATGTTTTATGTCTATTTCGTCAAAATTGTTGTCAGTTACTACGACGTGGTGATCTCTGACCCTTTTTTCTTTCTGCTTTAGGCTATGTTTTTGGGGAAAGGCGGAGTTCTCTTTATCTTGATCTGATTTGTAACCTGGTAAACGCCAGTGAAGGCATCGATGTAAGTTCCTTTTTAAAATTTTGTACCTTTTTACCTAGTTTCTTGTTCGAGTATAAGTATGGTGTTAAGTATCCTTCTCATACTTATACAGACTTGTTTCTGTTTCAGACACCGTATGTGTGTATGTTTAATTTGGTCTTAAATCTACCATTGCTATACATGATGACGACTTAGGAGCTGAGCGGTGAAGGACGCTTAGACCTCCCTTCTTCACGGCCCAGTTGTATTGGTTTGTCAATTCATTTTGTCTACTATTCCGTCGACACATCTGGGATAATGTCCACCCATATTTTATTATCAAAAGGGACAATTCAGTAATTTCATCAATTTGGGTATCCGATATATGAACCACAATAGTTTCTACATATCTACATACATGAATTTATTGTAACTTTCTTATAAGAGAAAAACAAAAATTTATAACCTTGTGGGAGAATGGTTTTTCTAATTAAAAAGGAAAATAGTTTTAATTAGAGGGATTTTTTTTTTTTAAAGAGGATATTATATATATATAGAGTTTTACTCTTGTCAAACTAATTAAGTAACAGTATTCATTATTTATTAAGTAATGGTATTCATTGTTATTTTGTATTCTTTCAGTATATAAGTCTTAAGTTTGTCGATCCGACGTCAATGAAGTTTGAATTACCCTGGCAGGTAATTGTTACCTTTCTTTGGTTTCACTTGTGTTGTGTGTGTCAGGTTTTAAGAGTTCATTGACGGCGGACGTATTACACAACACATGTATTTAATTTACATTACACTGACACATATACACTAGGTTGTTCTGAGAAAAAAAAAAATATATAAATAAAATGTATTTTTGTTTGTTAAATCTTATCATTTATTTACACTATACACACAATATTATTTATGTAGCCCTTAGCTGATTTTATATATACTTGCTTGTGACTGTTGATGTAAAGAAAATATATTATTATATGGATCATTCTTCTAAGAATTTGTTGTGTGTGTATTATTTAAAACCACCTAAATCAATCCAGTTTATTTTCTTCTTAAAATTGACCCTCAGATAAGTATTCCCATTTTACTCTTTTTACCTGTGTAGTTCAGACTACCTTTATATATATATATATTTTTGTGGTAATTACTGAGCTATGCGTATGTGTATGTATATGGATATATATGCATTTATATATTTATGTATGTATGTATATGTATATACCACACCTCTATGTCAACCCCACAAATTATACAGAGACCCCTAATCCGTCGACCCTACAATTGGTTTCTCGATCAAACGTATGAACCCTAGTTAAAAACTGGTGATTTTAGTGGTTTATTTAGTACATGCTGATAACAAGATCTGTGGCTCGACAAATGATGGCAGACCAAGCTCAAAATGATGTCCAAGCCCTTCAGGCTCAATTACATGTTTTAACTGAGCGTATACATCAACTGGAAAACCAACATAATCAAGTTGGGGCTGATCCCTTGATACCAGGTAACGATCATATTAATATTAATAATGCTATTGGTGGTGAATTGGGGAATCAGTTAGTTAGATTTTTAACAAATGCTAATAGAGCAAGAAATGATTTTAATGAAAAATTTGCAAATGAGAGGGACGATAACCCAGTTTCATTTATCACTAAGCTGTCAAGATATGTGAGAGACAATGATTTGGAAAACCATTACCGTTATGTTGTAGAAAAGAGCCTTAGAGGTTGCGCAGCAGTATGGCTGCTGAATATTGAACATGATTTGCATTTTAATGAGTTTACGCAGCGTTTCACTGAACGGTTTTGGAATGACCAGGTCATTTCTCGTATTCGATCTGAAGTTGCAAATGGGTTATATACTAGTAATTGTAACATGGACAGATATACTTATGTCAATAAATTATTCGCTAAAGCGAGCCAGATTCAAGGGCAATGGGAGCGTTTTGATGAAAGTGAGCTTATTAAACAATTGTCAAAACATTTTGGTAGAGAATTTGCTGCAGCTTGTCGTACGCAAAGAGTACTGACTCTTGAAGAACTTGAGCAACTTTTGCATGAATTCAGTGATATAGAATTGTACCAAGATAGAAATAGAGGTAGTTTTAGGAATTATGCCCCCCATGATACGGTGTATCGATTGCAAGATAGGTATCGACCGCCAATGCAGGACCGATACAGACATAATAATGATAAGAATCGTTATCAGTACGATAGGAATCGTAACCAAAATATCAATACCTCTAGATTTAATCAGAGAAACCAGAATTTTAATCAACAAGACCCAAGTAATTCTTATCAAAGAAATGCTTATCAAAATAATTCTTATCAAAGAAATGCTAATCAAGACAATTCCAATCGGAGAAATAGCTCCAATGAGAGAAGTCTTTATCCCAATCGTAGTTCAGTCTCTGGTAACAATTTTCAAGGTAATTCGGGTAATAACCCCAATATTAATTCTAATCGCCGAATTCAAGCTGTATATGATAGTATTAATGATATTCCTTCTAGTAATAATGTAAATTTAAGTGACAATGCTTCATCAAACGAAGTCAATTCTGAGCCTTTAAACTAATAACCGGGATTGCGATGCCATGCTATAATTTAGATATTGTTAAGGATAATTTAATTTTAGATAGTTGCGACAAAGAAAATTTATTTTCTAATGAAGTAAATAATGTTAATATTAAGACTGATAGTATTAGTATTGTATATGATGAGCGTATAAGTAATCCTTATGAGGAATCTATTCAACGATGTTCAACGAATAATAATAATCAACGAAGTTTAACTTATGTACATCAAGAGTCTACGAATTTAGGGAGTAAGCGTAAGCCTGGAGATAGAGAATCTTTGACTGCAGAACCACTTAGTAATCTTCATACTTTAGATGAAAACATTAAATCAAATATTGAAGGGAATAGCAACCGTGCGAGTGTTAATGTAGAGATCAGTGATATGTTAAGTGAGGAGTTATATTTAAATAATTTATTTGAATCTACAATTGAGACTTCAAGTGAAAAAGAAGATAAGAAAGATCAGCGATATTTGCCTAGGATATTAGCCACTATTCAGGATAAACCTGTGGAGATATTATTAGATTCAGGAGCAGAGGTGTGTTGCATCCAAGAGGACTACTTCTATCGAATATTTGGCAAGGACTCGACCATCTGTAGATTGCCCGTCAAGAATATAACAGTTTCTGGAGCGGCAACTAAAAAACATTATAGAGTAAAAGAGCAAGTGTTTTTGGAAACTTTAATTAATAATTCAAAACTCGTCGTTAATTTCTTAGTTATACCAAACTTAGTGGAAAAGGCAATTTTTGGAATAGATTTGTTATACGCTGTCAAAGGAAACGTGGACTTCGAGAAAAATATTTTTGCATTTAGCACAAAGGAAGGAATGCACCAAGTACCTTTCATTCTTCATAAGACTAAACCTGCTATAACCATTACAAACCTTCATAAAATGGATATAAATTACCAGCCTAGCGATGTACATCAGAATGAAGTTGAAAATCAAATTAAACAGTCCGTGGAAGCTCTCACCAACTTAACCCAAGAACAACGAAATATATTTCATAACTTGCTTATGCAATATAAGGAGATATTTGAGAATAGAGTGGGATGTATAAAGGAATATGTTCATCGATTGAAAGTAGACCAAGCTGTCCCATATTTTTACAAGAGTTATCCCATACCCTACGCGAACTTAGACAAAGTGGAAGAGGAGATTGAAAATATGCTTCAGCAAGGAATTATCGAGCATTCTACGAGTTCTTTCATCAACCCCATCGTAATTACAACGAAGAAAGACAACTCTTTGCGAATTTGTTTAGACGCTAGATTTTTGAATAAAATGTCGTTGTCCGACCACGACATGCCTCCAACTATAGAACAAATACTGCAAAAATGCGAGAAAACAAAATTTTTGTCTACCCTCGATCTGAGACATAGTTTTTGGCAAGTTTCACTTGAGGAGTCTCATCGCCAATATACGGCTTTCATCTTTAAAGGTCGAACGTACCAATTCTCCAGAGTTCCTTTTGGACTTAAGTCAAGCTTATCTGCACTTATTAGGGCACTTGGATGTGTTATCCCTAAGGATTTACAGAAATATTTACTGCAGTATATTGATGATACACTTTGTTTGGGAGCCACATTCGAGGAACATGTTCATGTTCTTAGAAGGTTATTTGAATGTTTTAAGCGACACAACGTAACATTGAATCTTACTAAGTCAAAATTCTTCCAATCAGAAGTAAAGTACCTTGGATATATTATTGGAAATCAAAGCATACGACCAGATGTCGAGAAGGTCAAGGCTATCAAGGAATTTCCCATACCTAGAAACAAGAAGGATTTGAGATCTTTTATCGGATTGGTAATGTTTTACTCAAGATTTACCAACCGTTTAGCCCATTGTCTTAGCGGTATCAACCATCTGTTGAAGAAAGAAGTCAAGTGGAAATGGGATGAATCATGTTCTAAGTCTTTTCAAAAAGTTAAAGATCTGTTTTCTACAGAAATTCAGCTATCACATCCAGATTTTAAGAAACCCTTCTACATCCATGCAGACGCGAGCGGACGTGCTTTGGGTGCAAGTCTAAGCCAAATGAATTCTGATGGTAAATTCCAAGTTATTGCTCTAACATCTCGCTTACTTAAGCCTCCAGAAATGTCGTACTCAATTACGGAGATGGAACTTCTCAGTTGTATTTACGCAATAAAAAAATATTATAGCTGGATAGCTCATTCCAAATTCTTTGTACTTACTGACCACAAAGGGTTAACCTATATCCACTCATGCAAGAACCCTTCCTCGAGAGTAGCTCGTTGGCTTCTTTTTCTACAATCTTTAGACTGCGAGTTCATCTACGTACCTGGAAAGACGAACACCGGACCAGACGTACTAAGCCGTAACATCCAAGATGATTGCAGTAACCAGCACAACTATGTCATTAATCATATTTACGAACACAACGAGTATGAATTCCTAAATAACATCAAGGACTATCAGGACCTCGATCAGTTTTGCCAAAACATTAAAAACAACATGGAAGAAAATGACAACTTTGAAGTTTGGAATGAAGTTGTTTACGCCAACCAACGTGGTAGATTTAAACTAGTCATCCCTGAAAACATCATTATCAAATTAATTTCGCGCATCCATTGGGAATATTGCCATTGTGGCATTAATAAATGTTATAGAGCTATCAAAGAGTATTTCTATTGTCGCCATTTAAAGAAACATGTTGTGGATTTCATCTCCAGATGTTCTAAATGTCAACTGTGTAAAGACCCCAATAGGACATCACATGCTCCTATGACTAGTATTGTAGCGAACCATCCAAATGAATTTGTTTCGGCAGATTTTTACGGCCCTCTTATTAAAGGACGATGTGGTATGCAATACATTTTTGTAGTTATTGACAACTTCTCTAAATTTACTAAACTATTTGCCATCATGAAGGAAACCGCTTTTAACGCCATCAAGTGTATGCGTAATTATCTGCAAGAAGTTGGGAAAATTAAGACGATATTAACGGATAACGGGACACAATTCTTATCTAATCAATGGAAGAAGTTCTTAGAAGAGAACAGTATAAAACATGTACTCACACCTGTCAGACACCCTCAATCCAACCTGGCAGAAAGGGTAAACAAGGATTTAGGCAATGCCTTTAGGATATTGATCTCGCATAAGCACAGTCTTTGGCCTACAGTACTTCAAGATATTGAAAAAACCATAAATGAGACTCATCACAGCATCACCGGATGCACTCCTATATTTGCTCATTTTGGGAGACCTCCCGAAAGACGATGGACTACCTACCTGAGGAAACTACCACCAATTGTTGAAGATCGAAGTCATGAGGATATTAAAAACTCTATTAGGATAGAATCTGAAAAAAGAAATCGAAGATTTAATACCAATAAAATCAAGACAACTTTTCACACAAATGACTTAGTGCTTGTTAAAGCTTTGTGTACCAGTGTAGCCGATAAAGGTATCACTGCTAAATTTTTACCTCGCTTCGAGGGACCCTACAAAATAAGTAATCAGTCTAAAGAACCAATTTACATTCTTTTGGATGAAGAGGATCGAGTTAAAGGATGTTACCACACTTCCATGCTTAAAGCCTTTAAGGTTCCTTTAGTCCAAAGACCTATTGAATTCTAACTAAAGAGCCATTTATTTCCCTTTTGGAATTGAAAAGAAAAACAAAAAACTATTTTAAGAATTTTGTGAACTTTTACTTTTATAAATTTATGTTAATTTAGTTTCATATAAAAATTAATTCCATGGCATTATAATATAATATAAATTTTTGTTATAACAATTGGATCCAGTCCCGGATTAAATATATTAGATTTTATTAGGTATTTGTAACTATATATTTTATTAATGAAGCTTTTATTAAAATTTATGTGTAAGACCCCGCTGACATTATTATTATTACATTTTATTATTTCGATTGTATTTTTTTTTATTAGAATGATCTATGTAATTTTAACGAATGTCTTAGGACTGGATTGTAGACAAATAAGAGAAAGGATGTACTAGGATACTGAGTTTTTTTTTTGTAGCTCTTTATTTGTATGTACCATTTTTAGAATTTAAAATTTTTGCTCCGACAAAAATTTTGTAATTCAACTAGTGGTGTTATGTAATGTCCAAGGATCTAGGACATATATATATATTTTGGAATTTAAAATTTTGTAGCTCCGACATGATATCTAGGTAATTAGTAAACTATTATGTAAAAGTAGACAGGATAGGAAATTTGTAAAATTCACCAACAATAACTTACGTTTATTTTTGTCCATTGGTTTATTTTAACTTTCACTACTTAAATTCACTTGACCCTTTAGGTGTTTTGCCTTGTGATTTACTTTACACTTATTTAAATGTGTTTTAATCTTTAAATTTTGGCTTCATTAATTTCGTTGATTTATCAGGACGAAATTTAGATCCGCCATGTTTGTTTATGTTTTGAAATTCAAGTCCCCAGTGTTGCTTTAAGCTTGATCTGACATGAGTAAATAAAATAAATACACATGTAATTAATTTTGAAAAAATTTATTTTATTATTAATATACTGTATGTACAAAATAATCATTGTAATTAAATTGAAATTGTATCGTATTCCATATATCCGTTGAGATAAATATTCGTTATCTTCTGGAATTCAGGGCTTTCGATTTGTGCGTTGAGTCTTAGTTTAGTTTTTCCATTCCTGTATGCCGGTGTCCATTTTGGGAAGCTTCAGGTCTGATCTGGAAGCGGAGGCAGCATGTCGTAATTCTTTTTATTTTTACAAATATGTTTTAAAATTGCTAGTTTTTTGTCTCAAATGTTGAGAGGATTAATCAACTATCATACCATGTAAGTAATGTTTATGTTTCTGTTTGGAAATCTTGCATATATTTTTCAAAATATCAAAATTTATGAGTGGAGCACTTTGGTGTACCCCCTCTCCTTCATGTAAGGTGGATCTACGGCGTATTTCTGAGGAATTTCGAATCCTTTCCAGGATTTGCTCATTTTAACTTATTACAACGACAAGTTTTAATTTAATTCATCTACTCTTTCAGTTTACTCATGTTTATGTCTATTTCGTCAAATTGTTGTCAGTTACTACGACGTGGTGATCTCTGACCCTTTTTTCTTTCTGCTTTAGGCTATGTTTTTGGGGAAAGGCGGAGTTCTCTTTATCTTGATCTGATTTGTAACCTGGTAAACGCCAGTGAAGGCATCGATGTAAGTTCCTTTTTAAAATTTTGTACCTTTTTACCTAGTTTCTTGTTCGAGTATAAGTATGGTGTTAAGTATCCTTCTCATACTTATACAGACTTGTTTCTGTTTCAGACACCGTATGTGTGTATGTTTAATTTGGTCTTAAATCTACCATTGCTATACATGATGACGACTTAGGAGCTGAGCGGTGAAGGACGCTTAGACCTCCCTTCTTCACGGCCCAGTTGTATTGGTTTGTCAATTCATTTTGTCTACTATTCCGTCGACACATCTGGGATAATGTCCACCCATATTTTATTACCAAAAGGGACAATTCAGTAATTTCATCAATTTGGTATCCGATATATGAACCACAATAGTTTCTACATATCTACATACATGAATTTATTGTAACTTTCTTATAAGAGAAAAACAAAAATTATAACCTTGTGGGAGATGGTTTTTCTAATTAAAAAGGAAAATAGTTTTAATTAGAGGGATTTTTTTTTTTTAAAGAGGATATTATATATATATAGAGTTTTACTCTTGTCAAACTAATTAAGTAACAGTATTCATTATTTATTAAGTAATGGTATTCATTGTTTATTTGGTATTCTTTCAGTATATAAGTCTTAAGTTTGTCGATCCGACGTCAATGAAGTTTGAATTACCCTGGCAGGTAATTGTTTACCTTTCTTTGGTTTCACTTGTGTTGTGTGTGTCAGGTTTTAAGAGTTCATTGACGGCGGACGTATTACACAACACATGTATTTAATTTACATTACACTGACACATATACACTAGGTTGTTCTGAGAAAAAAAAAAAATATATAAATAAAATGTATTTTTGTTTGTTAAATCTTATCATTTATTTACACTATACACACAATATTATTTATGTAGCCCTTAGCTGATTTTTATATATACTTGCTGTGACTGTTGATGTAAAAGAAAATATATTATTATATGGATCATTCTTCTAAGAATTTGTTGTGTGTGTATTATTTAAAACCACCTAAATCAATCCAGTTTATTTTCTTCTTAAAATTGACCCTCAGATAAGTATTCCCATTTTACTCTTTTTACCTGTGTAGTTCAGACTACCTTTATATATATATATATTTTTGTGGTAATTACTGAGCTATGCGTATGTGTATGTATATGGATATATATGCATTTATATATTTATGTATGTATGTATATGTATATACCACACCTCTATGTCAACCCCACAAATTATACAGAGACCCCTAATCCGTCGACCCTACAAAGTCTAAATAAATATTATGATTTAATGTGTGGGAAAAAATACGGACCAATAACTTTAGTATGTGTAATTGCGCACCAAACATTTACATTTTGTACTTTTGACTTCTGGTTGTTATCGAGTAATTTGGATTATTTTGTGCCCAGTATCGACTGTTTTGCGTTGTTACACTTCCATTTGTGCTGAATGTCGATTCATCACTAAATATAATTTGTTTATGAAAATTGTAATTGTTCATAAGTTTTTCTCCTAGTTCTAAACAGAAATAAAGCCTGCGCTCATCGTCCCCTGGTTATAATTTATGAATGGTATGTGGTTTGAAAGCGTGAAACATATTATTTTTAAGATTCTATGAAATGCGTTTTACTAATATTCAACTCATCTTCTCTCTTTCTAAGAGATAATTTAGGGTTCGTAATTAGCGAATTTCCCTTGGGAAAAAATTCGCTAATGGATAGGCGTCATGGCGGAATTCGAACCTCGGACCACGACACAAATCCGTTTCAGAGGTCCCTAATGACGAAAAAAAATTTCGCGAGACTATTATATATATATATATAATATATATATATATATATATATATATATATATATATATATATTATATATATATGTATATATATATATTATATATATATGTATTTCTGACACTTTCTTGTAAACACTCTACCTTTCGAACGGATTAATATTTTTAACCAAACTTGGTGCAAAAATCAACCTTCGGGAGGACACGACCCCTATTGAAAACCAGGTTTTTGTGACGTCATTAACCCGGTTTGCTGAGTCAGTGAAAATTTCAAAAAATCAGCAAAATTCAGGGTTAATATTTTTTGCCGCGAAAAAGGTCAATATTTATGTTTTTTGAGACGCTGAAACGAATGAAGTCGATACGACCACTTTAAGTGACCTAAAAATCGAAAAAACCATTGTAAATTACCAAAAACCAAAATTTAGGTCGATAAAAAATAAATTTCGAGTAGGGTGTCGTTTTCTATGTAATTTTGGGCGCTGAATCGAATGAAACCGGTCCGAAGACGATACGACCACTTTAAGTTACCAAAAAGTCGAAAAAACCACAAAAAATATAGAAAACCAACATTACGGTCGTTGAAAATTAAATTTCGAGTAGGGTGTCGTTTTCAATGTTTTTTGGGCCTCTGAGTTGAATGGCAGTGGTCCGAAGTCAATACGAGCACTCAAACTCAGGTACCTGGTTCACATCCTGGAAGGGTCGATAATTTTTTATCGTTTTTTTTTACTAAATATAAGTTTACAACTAGAAAATAATTCTGGCGCGGTGGTCCGCATGTCGGCGAATTTCCTTTGGATGCGAGCTCTCAAACCCAGAGTACCTGGGTTCAAATCCTAGTAGGGACAATAATTTTTTATCGTTTTTTTACCTAATATAAGTTTACAACTAAAAATAATTCTGGCGCGGTGGTCCGCATGTCGGGCGAATGTCCTTTGGATGCGTGTTTCCGTGCTTTTTACATTATATAAGTTTACAACTACTAAATAAATAATTCCGGCGCGGTGGTCCGCTGTCGGGCGAATTTCATTAAGAATGCGTGTTTCCGTTCTAAACAACCCATTTCTTGCTTATGCAAGAACCATGCCCCATTGCGTGGTTCCGGTTCATGCTTTAGAACCTAAGCAGTTACTCAATTGTCAAGCACTGCTCGTAACTCATTTTGTCTGTATTTTCCAAAGGAAATGCGCTAAAACCTTTAAAGATAACTGACTAAGCTTAAAGATAAGTAACTAATCTTTAAACTAGTGCAAATAATAGTGCGTACTTCTAATTTTAGAGGCATAGTTTTGTACAACAACTGGATGATTATGCGCATTTCCTTTGAAAAATACAGACAAAATGAGTTACGAAGCAGTGCTTGACAATTGAGTAACTGCTTAGGTTCTAAAGCATGAACCGGAACCACGCAATGGGCATGGTTCTTGCATAAGCAAAATGGGTTGTTAATCACGGAAACACGCATCCAAAGGAAATTCGCCCGACAGCGGACCACCGCGCCAGAATTATTTTTTAGTTGTAAACTTATATTAGTAAAAAACGATAAAAAATTATTGTTTCTACTAGGATTTGAAACCCAGGTACTCGGGTTTGAGAGCTCGCATCCAAAGGAAATTCGCCCGACATGCGGACCACCGCGCCGAATTGTTATGGAATCAGAACCAATATTGTCGCCGCGTCATTATTATTGTAAATCCTTTTTCTTTTTGTTTATATCTTGAACACTTCCTGTTCTGCTAAATTTTTCAATTAAGTTTTTTAAGCCTACTTTGCTTATTTCTACACCAGGGTATTTTTTGTGAAAAAGATCAATAGCGTAGCTATAAGAAACATCTCCCACACCATAACATTTAATTAAATGAATTCTTTGTTCAATAGTTAACATAGTTTAGAGTTATTTAAGATTCAAAATAACTAATTTAAACAAGAAATTATCACAATATTGATGAACTAATAATGATATTGTAAAGTAAACACAATAATAAAAAGTAAATGTAAAAAATAAATAAACTAGAAATTAAATTAAAGAACAATAATATCTAAATATCTCTTTATAAGGTAAAAGAGTAATGACTGGACGATATTTATTGCTGCGTAATTTACAAAAAAAACGTAACAAAACTTCAAGATTCTAAATCCACTTAAGTTGGTAATTAAAAATTTGATTTTAAATAAAGATCTAAAAATCTTTAAAAAAATTTGAAAGTTAATTACGCATATGAGGTAGTCGGCATTAGTTTCTATTAACAAATATTAGATATTTCTGAATGTCTATTAAAAAAAGAATTTAAATTAAAAGTAATTTGTAATAAAAAATTTTTTAGAAAGAAGGATAATTAAATAAAGATCTAAAATCTTTAAAAAAATTTGAAAGTTAATTACGCATATGAAGTAGTCCGGCATGAGTTTCTATTAACAAATATTAGATATTTCTGAATGTCTATTAAAAAAGAATTAATTAAAAGTAATTTGTAATAACAAAATTTAGAAAGAAGGAATAATTAAATAAAGATCTAAAAATCTTTAAAAAAATTTGAAAGTTAATTACGCATATGAGGTAGTCGGCATTAGTTTCTATTAACAAATATTAGATATTTCTGAATGTCTATTAAAAAAAGAATTAATTAAAAGTAATTTGTAATAACAAAATTTTAGAAGAAGGAATAATTAAATAAAGATCTAAAATCTTTAAAAAATGTGAAAGTTAATTACGCATATGAGGTAGTTCTATCTAATTAACAAATATTAGATATTTCTGAATGTCTATTAAAAAAAAAGAATTAATTAAAAGTTAATTTGTAATAACAAAATTTTAGAAAGAAGGAATAATTAAATAAAGATCTAAAAATCTTTAAAAAAATGTGAAAGTTAATTACGCATATGAGGTAGTCGGCATTAGTTTCTATTAACAAATATTAGATATTTCTGAATGTCTATTAAAAAAAGAATTTAATTAAAAGTAATTTGTAATAACAAAATTTTAGAAAGAAGGAATAATTAAATAAAGATCTAAAAATCTTTAAAAAAATTTGAAAGTTAATTACGCATATGAGGTAGTCGGCATTAGTTTCTATTAACAAATATTAGATATTTCTGAATGTCTATTAAAAAAAGAATTTAATTAAAAGTAATTTGTAATAACAAAATTTTAGAAAGAAGGAATAATTAAATAAAGATCTAAAAATCTTTAAAAAAATTTGAAAGTTAATTACGCATATGAGGTAGTCGGCATTAGTTTCTAATTAACAAATATTAGATATTTCTGAATGTCTTATTAAAAAAGAATTTAATTAAAAGTATTTGTAATAACAAAAATTTTATAAAGAAGGAATAATTAAATAAAGATCTTTTAACCGTGGGGCTTTGGGTGAACTCACACCGGATGGCCAGTCCGGAACCCCACAGAAAAAGGGAATTCCTTGACTAGGAATCCTGCCTAATTAAGTCTGAAAGATTCAGGTGTTAATCAGAAAACATAAGTAGCATTCAGAGTTGATACGTTTATTGATAAATGTAAGCTGACATTATATATTTATAGGTTGTATTAAAATAACTAGTATAATAGTAGGTATGCTTAACAGGTCTAGGTAAGATCAGTCAGTTTCCTAAGTTACTCAATACTACTATGCACATACAAACGGTAAACTCTACTATAGGACAAAGAATTACTTACAGGTCGCTGCCACGATAAAGGTGAGGATCATCTTAACTCTTACTCAAATCTCAAGCTGATACTTTACTAATTGGTTACTGAAACCTTACTATTAAATAACTCTTTGATTACTGTACTGTTACTTCTTTAATAACTCTTCTATCACTTCTCGACGATTCATTACTAAACTGTTACTACTCGACAACTCGCCTATCACTACTCTATCACTGCTTGACAACTCTCTCTTATCACTCTCCTATCACTTCTCGACAACTCTCTCTTATCACTCTCTATCACTGCTTGACAACTCTGCTATCACTCCTTGACGATTCATTACTGATCTGTTACTCTCGACAACTCTCCTATCACTCCTATCACTGCTTGACAAACTCACTCTCTACTCCTTGACGATTCATTACTGATCTGTTACTGCTCGACAACTCTCCTATCACTCCCTATCACTGCTTGACAACTCACTCTGGATTACTCTCTCGATTGGTCTCCAGAGCTAGCTTAAATAGCCAAGGGTGGTAACCCCTTCCAGAAGACCAATCATATCGGCACGTGTGCTCATTGAAACATAATCTAATTGGACATGTTAAATTCACGGGTTTCACTCCACACTCATTCACACTGACATAAACAACGCATTCATTACAGGCTTTCAAGTTAAACGAAACATGTTAATTAAAAACATCTGCGATGATTATCTCATAGAAGCATAATGCTATTTAGACAAAAAAATGTTTTTAAATTCCCACGGGGTTTTCATTCACACTGTTCATTCACACTGACATAACAACCATTCATTAACAGGCTTTCAAGGCTAAAAGACATGTTATTAAAAACATCTACCATGTTATCTCGACCCTGAGATTGTCCAACTCAGGATGATCTTCATCCCAACTCAAGAATGATCTCATCCTTACAAATATGTTGTGTTTCAAACTCAATAACAAACTTAATAGCGCAAGCTTACCAATGCTCGTGTTATAGATCTAACGTCCCTTCAACGTTCCTTGAAGTGCAGATTAAAGGAAAAATTAAAATATCATAGTTAGTGTTACTTGAATCGAAGTTTACAATACTACAATTTTTGTTCCAGTAATCAAGACCTTTAAAACGATGTATCATTTATCCACATTGAACAACTTTTAATTTTTTCCAAAATTTGGGTGATGGGGCAAAATGGGTGAATTTTGAAAATTTTTATTTTAATTTTTTTATGGAAAATTTGTCTCAGGGGGACAATTAAACAGAATACTTTTTTTCCGAAAAGTCAAATTAAGCCTACTTTACTCTTCGTCCATTTTTCAAAATTGCAGTTTTTGGGTCCACCTTAAAATAAAAAAATACAAATATGATAAATCTTAGTTTAAAGACATGCAGAAGCTTTTATAAAGAGTGACTTTTTTTCGAAAAATGAAATTTTTTTTTTTCACTTACACGTATCGTTAATATATAATATATATATATATATATATATATATTATATTATATAATATATATATATATATATATATATATATATATATATCAAACAATACTAAACATAAGTACTATAACATACACTTCATGAATTAGTCTGGAGACCAAGCGGAATCAACCCCCACTCCTCTCACTTCCGTTCTCCAAAGAACCTCATAAGCGTAATTTTCTGATGAAAATTCTTAAAAGTTACAAACATATTGACTTACCAGGGCAAATGCTTTCAATGTACCATGCCAAAACACAGTAAACAAACGAGTCTAGCAGCAGTAGCAGAATAATAGTAAGCAGACTAATAGAACCACACGGATCTGCTATATTAGACCATCTGGCGCCTCTACCGTCCAACTCTAGCATTGCTAAGTGTTTTGAACCAATAGCGAACGCTACATTTGAGAGTAAACACTGAAACAGTTATTAGACAATTTCATTGAAAAATAGCGTTTTAATGGGTTGTCACGAGTCTTTAAACTGAGTGATAAGAAGATGAAGATCATAATATAGGTGTTCTACTAATTTTCATTTATTGTTAATTGAATTGTTATTTTAAGTAATTTTTAGTTTGCACCCAAACACACAAAATTACATTTAAATTGCATTAAATTGTTTTTAAATTAGTAAGTAACAGGTATTTTAAATTAAACAGATAAAGAAGCCGATTTTTCACTGTAATGGTGTTTTAATTTATTAATAATTTTTATTTATGCACTAAAATAATTAATAACTCAATAAACTCACTTTTTGTAAAATGTTTGTTTAAAATTAAATCCGTTTCGGTTTTATTATTTCTAGTTAAATCGGACGAGATCCAAAGTCTGTAGTGACTAACGAGCCTGATTCTATATTTAAATCTTGGATAATCGAAGTATTTATCTACGAAATATTTCCAATTTTTTTACGTACCGATGGTCCGTTCTCATACTTTTCATCACATTTATCACAATTAAGCAAACAATAAATAAATAAAAGAAGGAATTTTCAACGGCTCCCATGCTAATCCTATGATAAAAATTTTTTTTGATCACTCTTTCCAGTTTCCCGCCATTGGTATTGCCAACCTTACAACTATCTCTTTGAATCGCGAATAGACGATTAAAGTTGTGTTGTAATGTTGGCAACACTTAAGAACAATATAAACATAAGAATAATATAAACAGTAGATAGCATGGAAAATATTGAAGAACAAATTAGGTTGGCATGATATGAAATTGGCCGTGGTTTAAACATCCCGGACAAATCTTAAGTCTCCTCGCATTATTTTTCAAACAATTTTAACTAATTTTAACACAACGTGTGTCCTACTAAAAATAAGCTAATAATCCGCACTACGTTGCCCATTTTTTGACAACTTTTAAACGCTTCTTGTCCGTTTTAGTTTGATAATTTACGGATTTTTTTCCTACTTTATAATACAAAGCAACATTAATTGCACAAAATAACATAAAAAAAGTTATAAGAATTCCTTTAAATATTAATAATTACAAAGATTTTAAAAAATAGTTCAATCAAACGGCCCATAGCAAGTCATTTGTTTGGAACGCGGGGAGGGTTTGTACCGGCGTCTAGGTATTACCTATAAAGGTTATGCTTCTTTACTCGTCTATACCTCTATGAAGAAAATTGCTAAGATCTTCTGCATCTTCCTGAAATATATAAGACGCGTTCGTTTTAATACAACACAAGGACAGCAAGTGGCTATGCTGAACAGAGCAGTTTTCATTCAGTGCAGGCCGTTGTGCTCAGCAATCCTCTAGCAAAGAGGATCTAGATTCAGAGATGTTTCGGAAAGGAGTTTCAGCGGAGCCTAGGGGATCTTTCCGTTATATATTCGCGATTCAAAGTCCGATTCAATAAACGTTTACCTGATAGAAGTTGAGATGTCGTAGAAGCACGGTGTTGTGAGCAGCCGTGGTCAGATCAAAGGTAAGGATGGGGAAAACAAGAGGTAATCGGCCCAATAATACCTTAGACTTGTAATGATGGACGTGGACGGCAATGTAACCAAATATAACGGTTACAGTTCAACATTTTTACAGCTCCATTACAAATCATCAATCAGAAGATTTTATTATTATTATAGACTTATAGAATATTTTTCATATGATATTTCTCATAAAAACTGATCGGGTTTTATGCGAGGGCTAAGATATGTGCTTGAAAGGCAGATCACCATACCTAAACATCTACAGTACCATAGCAGTAGCTGTAGTAAGTAATGGATTGTAGCAATGGATTACCAACCCACTTAACTCTATTCGCGTTTCAAAGTCCGTAGCAGCGCCACCGTCGCTGATAAGAAATTGATAACGGAAGGGTGATCGTTGTTATAGTCCTTATGGGAGTTTTTTTTTGGTTTTTCTTATTTGTACCGATTATTTCTTTAAATTTTTTATCAAAGTGCTTTAATTTAATTGATTTCAGGGCGTACGAACTCAGTAGAATCACTATTTCATTGAAGAATAGGGTTTTAATATGTTGTCACGAGAATTTAAATTGAGTGATAAGATGGTAAAAATTACAATAAGTGTTTTATATTTTACGTTATTGTTATTAATGTTACCTTTTAAATAATTTTAGTTTACACATTAAACACATATCTATAACAAAATTACCTTTTTATTGCATTAAATTGTTTAAATTAGTTGTAACAGGTATTTTAAATTAACTGATAACAAGCCAATTTTCACATTAAATATGGTGTTTAAATTTATCAATTAATTTTATTTACACTTATAAAATAATAAATAACTCAATAAAATTCACGTTTTTGTAAAAATGTTTGTTTAAATCAATCCGTTTTGTTTTATTATTTCTGGTTTAAATCGGACAAATCCAAGTCTGTAGTGATAAGAGCCTGATTCCTATATTTAAAATCCTGGAATTATCGAAGTATTTATCTAATGAAATATTGGCCATTTTTTTTAGCACACAGATGGTCGTTTCTAATTAATTTTTATCTCATTTATCAACAAATTAACGACATAAAGGAAGAAAAGAAGAATTTTTCAACGGCTCCCATGCTATCCTATGATAAAAAAAAATTCGATCACCCTTTCGTTTTCCCGCCATTGTTATTGCCAACCTTACAACTATCTGTTTGAATCGCGAATAAGCTACAAAGGTACTAAATAAACAGCTCTTTTATGAGTTGGTCAATGTGGTACATAGTGTTAAGAAAAAAAAAAATGTGCAGTAAAAATCATAAACATAATAGATTAAATATGTAATAAAAAGGTAGGTAATATTATTATTATTTTGTTTTGTTTTATTCTCAGTGTATCCACTGGTTATAGACAAGAGCCCAGGGTGTTTTGTAATAAAAAGGTAATGGCTGGAACCGGTCTCAATTTTTTCGTAAAATACCTTTCTTGAACAAGGAAACTGCAATTCTGCCGACTCTATCGATGGGTGTTCCAGGAGAGACCTTTGAAAACACCTAAAGTGCGTTACTGCCTGGGACCCCATCCGATTAGCGAATCGGGCAGAATTGCAGATCTTGTTTACAGGAAGGTATTTAACGAAAAATAAGAGACCGGTTCCAGCATTACAACTGTTTGTTTACTTTGGTGGTAAAATTTGACACTGTAAGAGTGCGTTTTGCCTGGGACGCCCATCCGATACGAGCAACACTTACGACAAGAATGAGTGATAGGAACAAGCAGGCAAAAGACAGAAAGAAGAAGCTATCCAAAAACCAGCCAAGCCAAAGAAGAAAGTTCGACAGACCCAGTATACGCATGGTTTCCTTAAGTCTCTGTTCCTTTTCAAAAACTATGTTCTTGACTATCATGGAACACGTGTAAACCCATGAGAGATCATAAACATTGGAAACCATGTTCAGAACTGAAGACATGAACCTGAAGAAAATAATACACTTGATAAATCTAACTGCTACATGAAATAGGTTAGATGTAAGAAAAATAACTGGTGTGTCAACTTATTGGACAGTTAGCAGGAAAGTGGAATAGATATAAACGGTTTAGTGGTGTTATGCAGGAGTTTGTAAAAATACACAAGTGCAGTCTTCTCGCCAGGCTTTTATATTGTCAGTCATCCTATGTCTTTTTGCCTGTGTCGTTTTGCCTGGGACGCCCATCCGATACGAGTCGACAGAATTGCAGATCCTTGCTCAGGAAGGTATTTACGAAAAATTAAACCCGTTTCCAGCCATTACACTTTTTATTAACTTGGGTGGTAAATGTGACCCCCTAAAGTGCGTTCTGCCTGGGACACCCATTCGATGCGAGTCTGCAGAATTGCAGATCCTTGTTCAGGAAGGTATTTACGAAAAATTGAGACCGGTTCCAGCCATTACACTTTTTAATAACAAAACACCCCTGGGCTCTTGGTCTATTAAAGGAAGGTACGGACTAAGTCAAGCACTCTCCTTTTAGCGAATTTCCTTTGGAAATTCGCCTAATCGAATGAAACCGGTCCGAAGTCGATACGACCACTCTAAGTGACCAAAAAGTCGAAAAACCCACAAAAATTATAGAAAACCAAAATTACGGTCGTTGAAAATTAAATTTTGAGTAGGGTGTCGTTTTCAATGTTTTTAGACCTCTGATTTGAATGGCAGTGGTCCGAAGTCAATACGAGCACTCAAACTCAGGGTACCTGGGTTCAAATCCTGGTAGGGACGATAAATTTTTATCGTTTTTTTACTTAATATAAGTAAATGTCGGGCGAATTTCATGTAGAATGTAAAAAGCACGGAAACACGCATCCAAAGGAAATTCGCCCAACATGCGGACCACCGCGCCAGAATTTTTTAAAATTATCTAGATTTTCCAAAAACTTAATTTCTTGTGGAAGGTTGTTGAACCACACAATCCCTTGGTAGTACCAGTGCCTTTGAGCAGCGCTAGTGCGGCAGTGTGGAACTGACAACAATTGTAATGCCATACTTCTCGTATTAATACCATGTAGTAATACTTCTATACTACTCATGTTTTTGTTTACTTGAGTTAAGTATGCAGCCTGTATCATTTGGTCTACATTTAATATATACATTTTTTTTTTAAAAATGGTTCTGAGTGTTCTAATTTTTTGTTTAAAATAACCCTCATAAATAATTTCTGTTGAATGACAACAGACTTTTTGTGGTTCTCTGTCGCAAATCCCCAGGACAAAATACCGTATCGAATGATTGAAGTCGACCAGTCCGAATATAGTATTTTTAATTGATTTCTTGTAGCAATAGGTCGATGCGAATGAATAAGTGTTTTTAAAGTTTTTAATTTATTTGTCAGTTGTTTTAAATGAGGTTTCCAGGTCATGCACTGATCCAGCGTAATACCTAAATATTCCCCTTACTTTACTCTGTTGATTTCAGGACATTCACAGCTTTCAGTTTAACTAGTTTAACAATTTAACTGTAGTTTAACTTGTTGTATGTTAGGAATAAAACTTTCATTAGGGGCAAAAGTTATAAAATTAGTTTTTGCGATGTTTAGGCCCGTATTCAGAATCATTTTAAAAAAATCTCTCCTAGGTTGTTCCTAGCCTTCTCCTAGGTTGTTCCTAGCTTTCTCCTAGCGGTATTCAGAATCAGTTTTTGAAATCTCTCCTAGGTGTTCCAGCTTTCCTAGCCTTCTCCTAGCTTTTTAAAAAATCAACCCTAGGAATGATTTTACGTAAATTTATTCGTACTAAAACGTTAATATAACAAAAATAGAATAAAAACTTACATTAGAGTTAATTATAACTTAATTTTATTATTTATCTTTACAATAATTTGAACCTCAATTTTACGTAAACAGACATTTTTTGACAACTAGCGCTACCTAGTAGAGAACTGTAAACTATAATATTGAGATATTCTACAAAAATAAACAAATGATTTGTAAACAAAACCTGGCACAGAATAAACTCCCTTAAAATACGTAAATTTTATGACAACAAACTTATTTATAGTTGCCGGTTTTTTATATCTAATGTGAAATTGCGTGACCTTGACCCAGTGAAGGTTTGAAACTAGAGAATGATTTGCATTTTATTTTCACTTATGAAGAAATCATTATATGTCATTAATGTACTATTTAAATGTTTTTTTACAATAACATAGTTAGTGATAATAAAAACAGGTTAAACTTTCGTAGAGTGTATGGGTGCCACATTTTTGAATCGTAAGTTTATAGGAGAAATCATTATATTCGACATAAATAAATCATCATATTATAGAGTTGTATAAACCCTACAGTTGGTACTTCCATTTTTCACACTGATCTATAAAGTCATATCACGTAAAGTCAAATTAGTTTACGTAGCAATTAGTTCGTTTTAGGCGTTTTAAAAGCGGTTGATATTGTGAACAGTTTAAAAACTACACAACACAAACAAAATGTATAATATACTTTTCAGTCTTGTTTACCTTTATAAGTTAGCCAATTTACCCGTAATTATTTAGTTTAGTTTAGAACTTTCCAGTAATAATTATATACTCAGCACTATTATTATTTTATTTATTTCCTATAAGGTTTCATCAAGTTTATGATACTTTCCATTTATAATATTTGATAGCATTTATTGCAATGTTAGCAATCAAGAAGGCGGTCGCTCAAAACGGGGATTTTCAAAACAGTTAACAGCTCTACTTCATTCTAGATGGGAATATACAACACTACCACGTTAAGGCAGAGTTTTGAATCTCACATTTTAATGGGAAGATACATCAATAAGTATAATATTTACTCTACCAACATAATGTAAACAATGCTTACTATCCCCGTTATGATTGTTACTTAGCTGATCTTTCTATCAAATCAGCATTAAACATCTTCATTGTGTTCACAACAACGTTGTGAACGTAGAGATCACGATTTTCTTTACGTCGTGAACTGTGTGTATTTTTTTATAGTATTCATAAGCCTATTGCTTAGGGAAAACATTTGTTATAGCTTAACAAAAAATTAAAAAATGTAAATGGAATGTAAAAAATTTGCTTCGGGTTTATAATCGACCATATCAAATATAAATACGTCACGGAAGTTACGTTTTGTTGCAGAACGTTTCTTTGTTTACAAAATAAAGCAATGCTATTGGTCACTTTAGGATCACAAAAAATAAATATTAGGATCCTTTGTTTCATTTTGTTTTGATATGAGCCAATATTTATTTTGTGACGTCACACTTTCGCGACGATTAACATAGTGCTCATAAAGAAGATATACAGGGTGGTGCATTTCACCAATACATCACTTTGATTAACTCAGCTTCGTATGGAGCTATCGCGATAAAATTCGTACCAACCCCACTAAGTTGACAACTGGAAGTTTGAATACCCAATTATTATGTCGTTAATCGTCTGGTATGTATGGTCATCATATTACCAATATGTGATTTTTACTGTAACTTTAGATTATATTGGAGGCAAACCTTTGCGTCATATTCTGAACATTTGATACTAATTAATGAAATTCCGGTAATTTTTTTGTATTTTTTCCCGGGGGTGGTACCCCCAAAATTTATAAGGGGACCCGTCCAAAAAAAATTTTAATGGCTCAAAATCCGTTTAAGGTCAATAGAATTTGTTTGGAGCAATAAACAAATTTTTGATATTTTTGGGCAGCACCCCCAAAATTTATAAGGGGTAACGACCAAAAAAAAATTTTTTTATTGTCTCAAAATCCGTTTCAGGTCAAAAAAGTTGTTTGGAGCAATAAAAAAAATTAGACTTTTTGGAGGCAGCACCCCCAAAATGTATAAGGGGGAGCCGACCAAAAAAATTGTTTTTATTAGCTCGAAACCCGTTTCAGGTCAAAAGAAGTTGTTTGGAGCTATAAAAAAAATTGACTTTTTGGGGTCAGCACCCCCAAAATTATAAGGGGTGACAACCAAAAAATTTTCGCCCTGAACCACTCTTGTTTACCCAAAACGGATTTAAGCTCAAAACAATTATTAAAATAGAACAAAAATGACTAGAGACAATCTAGGGACGATTTAAGGTACCTCTCTACCTACCTTGGATCTTCCTAGGTTGTTCCTAGCTTTTTCCTAGCCTTTTCCTAGAATTTAAGGTGCAAAGTTAGGAAAAGGCTAGGAGAAATCTAGGAGAGATCTCTTCCTAGCCCTAGGGACGGTTAAAAATGTTCTAAAATGGACACTAAAGCTAGGAAGAAGCTAGGAAAAAGCTAGGAACAACCTAGGAACAACCTAGGAAGAACCTAGGAGAGATTTTTTTTGAAACTTTTGATCATCTGAATACGAGCCTTAGTGTCAGTTTGTTTTAATATAACCTGCTTTCAGTATTTTTAAGTCATGTTGAATGTGTGATATTGTCTCTTGCCATGTTTTTGCAGAACAAATTGTGACGTATCGTCCGCAAAGCCGGCTAAGTTACTTTTAAGGGGTACCTTACAAGTGCAGTCTTCTCGCCAGGCTTTTATATTGTCAGTCATCCTATGTCTACTTTTCCATAATATCAGGAGAAACTTAAACTACTAAAGGAGCTACCATCATTTATGACAGTGATATGCGGATGATATTGGGTTCTTGAAAAGGTCCATTAAGTAAAGTTGTTTATTTGTATTATAGCATAGTTATTATGCTATGAACGTAAACTATTATAGTCTGATCATCAAGTCGATTTCCTTTTTACACTTGTCAACTGCTATAGTTTACTTACCTCTATAAAAGAGATACTCGGACTCGACTGTATGGGGAGGCTGGAAAACAGGGAAACTGGAATAGCAAAAACGTTAAAAGTTGGAAGCACAATCAAGCACAAATGATTCCAAACGGATTGCTTTTTTGTCACACTAATTCTATATACACTCGATGCAATCTCTGAATGAAACAACTCAAAATAGTACCATATAAAGGTAAAAATTTGAAGGGCGAGAAAATTGTCAGAGGGATATATTATAATCCTTGCCTCAAGTGGACTAACCTTAGTCTGGGTTTCTATTATTTATGCTCAGATGTAAGTTTTAATCTTGGACCTTAAAAAACTATAAAACGTAATATTTTCTTTCTATTAAAATGATTCGTACGTCTAACCTTCATTGTTTGTTCAACTAATTGATCATTGATATTGTAGTTAGTTTTACTTTAATGTAATAGCTCAGGTTAGTAGGGTTTACTGATAGCTCAGTTGGTAGTGTCAGAGATAAAAAGTATTATAAGTGTCAGACATTCAAAGTCATCCGTGGATACATCTAGTCTCAAAGAAGACCAGGTTCATATCTCAGTCAGGCTACGTGGTTTAACTTATCCTCAAATAAGAGTAGAGGTGGTTCAAAAGAGTTTGAATGAACGTTTAGTGGTCTTTAACATGAAGACCTTAATTTCAGTTTCAAGATTGCTATTTAGCAAGTTTATTGATGCTTGCTTGTGAAGCAGCCAGCACTTGGGAACATTGTGTGATGTGGATATACTTCTGACGCATGTGCTCTGAGCCTCTGGAGTGAGGCAGTAGAAATCTGTTAATCCACAGCTGGACAAGGGTAACCTAGAGATAACCACAGTACGGTTTGGTGTAACCTACTGATAAGAACCATTTTCTAAACAAAAGATTTTCCCCATGTATTAGCATAGGACAAATTTTTTAGGAGGTGTTTTTTAATATAATTTATTGTATTTAACTCTTGAAATGTTATGAAATCGAAAGTTGGACATCTATATTTACGTTAGGAAAGAAAACAAGTGTGGTTTGTTCGATTTTTCAAAATAAAATACGGTAGTGAAATGTGACCTTTTTTTGTGCATTTTGGACTCTCCGTTTTTTGACTTTTTTTAATATAATTCATATTATTTAACTCTTGGAATGTTCTGAAATCGAAAGTTGGACATCTATATTATCGAAAAGAAACAAAATGAGTGAGGTTTAGTAGATTTTTCTGAAATAAATACGGTAGTAAAATCTAATGTTTTTGTTTACATTTTGCACTCGTTTGTTTCTGGTGTTTTTGTACTATTTTTGACTTCTTATTAAGATAATATCGTATATTATTGGTTTCAACGACAAAGGTAATTCGTTTATACTGAAAGAAGTATGTATATCAGCATTTGTGGTATGGAATATTATAGTACGACACACGGCTAAAATCAATTGACAGCGCGCCAAAAATCTGTGAGGGAAAGAATTCTATTGGTTCAGACCGACCCCGCTCTTTCCCCCTCCACCTCATGCCAACCTCGGTATAAAAAAATACCTTTTTCGTAAATAAAATCATAAAAAGGCAACACTGGTTGTAAATATTTGAAACCTCGCGTCGCTTTTATCGTGCTCATTGATCTGTTTGATTTCGTTTCGTTTCATTCCAATCTGTTCAATTCATTCAATTATTGCGAAGTTGTAATATGATCTGAGTGCCTATATTTGACGCTTGGACATTGACGTATTCTTCAAGCATTTCTTGCTATTTGAGTACAGCGCTGGTTCTGTGCTCTGTCAACCAAAAGACAGCATTTTTTTGAAAAATGCCATGTCTTTCAATAGATGACAGTCTTGACTTTATAGTCTTGAATGCATATTGTGTCATATTATTTTTATAATATGAAAACACTACGCATTCAATTATACAAACTTGACCAAAAAAAGCAGTTTGTTTTGGAAAAAAGTAATTATAGCTGACAATTTATTTAATCGTCAAACTTTTATCAAAGAACTATTATGATCCATAGCATTACGTAATTAACAACTTTAACTCCACTTAATTCATACTTCCCGACAAATTTAAAGCAAAACTTAGTTGGATTTTCATAAGATACAACAATATTTCCTTCTTAAAAAGTAAATAAATAATTTTTAAAATAAAAATACGATATCAAATAATAAAAACAAATAATAAAAGTCAAAACATAACCTGACTTTTCAGTGTTGCCAGAGTAGGGATTTTTTTTTTGTTACATAAAAGAAGGGATTTTTTTTATTAAAAAAGAGGGTTGAAAGCATTGAGATTTTGGCGGGGTGTCAATTGATTTTAGCCGTGTGTCGTATTATAGTAACTTTGTAGAAGTTGCTCGGATCACTTCTGTACATTGATGCCGTGCATAATTTAAGTGAAATGTCAACATCTTCTATTCATTTGTATAATCTAGAAGACGTGCATGCTAGATTTTTGTTAATTAATAAGGATGCAATGGAGACATTGCACAAGTTGAATCAACTTCATGCATAAATAATTACTGTTGTAAGATGTCAATGTCATTTACTCAATTTATGTTTAAAAACCAAATATTGTCAATATATAACTGTGCAAGAGACAACCTAGGAAATATACAAGCAAAATGCAATACTACACACCTGGGATTTGTTCCATCATTCGACATTTGTCTTCATTGATGGCTCTACATAAGTCATGCCTCAAGTTTCGTCACGTTTACTTATCAGGGTGCCGACGGAGCCTGAACTCACTGTAACCTTTGATTAAAAATTCCAAAGAATATAATGTGAAGTATTTACTAGAGATGAGCGGTGCTCTCTTACCACCATCATGCTTGGTAAGCAAAACATGTATCATTTGATACTACCGAGTTTTGAAAAACATGATAACTACCCCACAATATAACTGATCGAGAGACACCTAGGAAATTTAACTTGCAAAATGCAATGCTACAATTATCTATGTTCATAAAATGATATTGTAATGTCTAACTTTATGACTCACAACAACTGCGAAGCTATGCCCACCTCAAGAAAGTCAAGTTTCATCACGGTGAACCTTCACGAGCTCTGTTGCAACCTTGGTGCGACTGTAAGTCAACTATTTTAATTCTAATTAGGATTTAAACCTTGTATTAAACCTTTCTTTCATTGTTAAATTTTATANTGGCCTCGGAAAGTGAGGCAGGAAGAATCTGTTAATCCACAGCTGGACAAGGGTAACCTAGAGGATAACCACAGTACGGTTTGGTGTAACCTACTGATAAGACCATTTTAAACAAAAGATTTTCCCATGTATAGCATAGGACAAATTTTTTTAGGAGGTGTTTTTTAATATAATTATTGTATTTAACTCTTGAAATGGTTATGAAATCGAAAGTTGGACATCTATATTTACGTTAGGAAGAAAAACAAGTGCTGGTTTTGTTCGATTTTCAAAATAAAATACGGTAGGTGAAATGTGACCTTTTTTTTGTGCATTTTGGACTCTCCGTTTTTGACTTTTTTTAATATAATTCATATTATTTAACTCTTGGAATGTTCTGAAATCGAAAGTTGACATCTATATTATCGAAAAGAAACAAAATGAAAAGTGAGGTTAGTAGATTTTTCTGAAATAAATACGGTATAAAATCTAATGTTTTTGTTTACATTTTGCACTCGTTTGTTTCTTGGTGTTTGTTGTACTTTTTGACTTCTTATTAAGATATATCGTCATATTATTGGTTTCAACGACAAAGGTAATTCGTTTATACTGAAAGAAGTATGTATATCAGCATTTGTGGTATGGAATATTATAATACGACACACGGCTAAAATCAATTGACAGCGCGCCAAAAATCTGTGAGGGAAAGAATTCTATTGGTTCAGACCGAACACGCTCTTTCCCCCTCCACCTCATGCCAACCTCCGGTATAAAAAAATACCTTTTTTCGTAAATAAAATCATAAAAAGGCAACACTGGTTGTAAATATTTGAAACCTCGCGTCGCTTTTATCGTGCTCATTGATCTGTTTGATTTCGTTTCGTTTTCATTCCAATCTGTTTCAATTCATTCAATTATTGCAAAGTGTGTAATATGATCTGAGTGCCTATATTTGACGCTTGGACATTGACGTATTCTTCAAGCATTTCTTGCTATTTGAGTACAGCGCTGGTTCTGTGCTCTGTCAACCAAAAGACAGCATTTTTTTGAAAAATGCCATGTCTTTCAATAGATGACAGTCTTGACTTTATTAGTCTTGAATGCATATTTGTCATATTATTTTTATATATATGAAACACTACGCATTCAATTATACAAACTTGACCCAAAAAAGCAGTTTGTTTTGGAAAAAAGTAATTATAGCTGACAATTTTATTTAAAATCGTCAAACTTTTATCAAAGAACTATTATGATCCATAAGCATTACGTAATTAACAACTTTAACTCCACTTAATTCATACTTCCCGAACAAATTTAAAGCAAAACTTAGTTGGATTTTCATAAGATACAACAATATTCCTTCTTAAAAAGGAAAAAAAATATTTTTTAAAATAAAAAAATACGATATCAAATAATAAAAACAAATAATAAAAGTCAAAACATAACCTGACTTTCAGTGTTGCCAGAGTAGGGATTTTTTTTTTTTGTTACATAAAAAGAAGGGATTTTTATTAAAAAAAGAGGGTTGAAAGCATTGAGATTTTGGCGGGGTGTCAATTGATTTTAGCCGTGTGTCGTATTATAGTAACTTTGTAGATAAGTTGCTCGAGTCACTTCTGTACATTGATGCCGTGCATAATTTAAGTGAAATGTCAACATCTTCTATTCATTTGTATAATCTAGAAGACGTGCATGCTAGATTTTTGTTAATTAATAAAGGATGCATGGAGACATTGGCACAAGTTGAATCAACTTCATGCATAAATAATTACTGTTGTAAGATGTCAATGTCATTTACTCAATTTATGTTAAAAACCAAATAATCTGTCAATATATAACTGTGCAAGAGACACCTAGGAAATAACAGCAAAATGCAATACTACAACCTGGGATTTGTTCCATCATTCGACATTTGTCTTCATTGATGGCTCTACATAACGTCATGCCTCAAGTTTCGTCACGTTTAACTTATCAGGGTGCCGACGGAGCCTGAAACTCACTGTAACCTTTGATTAAAATTCCAAAGAATATAATGTGAAGTATTTACTAGAGATGAGCGGTGCTCTCTTACCACCATCATGCTTGGTAAGCAAACATGTATCATTTGATACTACCGAGTTTGAAAAAACATGATACTCCACAATATAAACTGATCGAGAGACACCTAGGAAATTTAACTTGCAAAATGCAATGCTACAAATTAATCTATGTTCATAAAATGATATTGTAATGTCTAACTTTATGACTCACAACAACTGCGAAGCTATGCCCACCTCAAAAAGTCAAGTTTCATCACGGTGAAGCCTTCACGAGCATCTGTTGCAACCTTGGTGCGACTGTAGTCAAACTATTTTTCTTAATTAGGATTTAAACTTGTATTAAACCTTTCTTTTCATTGTTAAAATTTTATATTATAATAAAATTTAGTGAAATTGATTCTTTTATTTTATTCTAATTTCTCTACCACCTACACCAATTTGGGAGGTTTGTCATATAGGAGCCAGGGGGACCCTATCGACTCGATGAAGAGACATTAGTTGATTCATATGGGCTTAAGTCTGATTTAAATAAACTCAAGTATGCTTTTTTTATTTTTACATTTATGAATGTATTTCCTGTCGGTACAAGAACTAATTAAGTTAACTTGAATAAATTAATTTTAGTTGGCCCTAGTTAATCATTTGACTAGTTTTGATTTAAATATCCTATGTCAATGTGGTAAATTAAATCTTACTTATTGCTTCAGCTTTTATTATTTTTGAGTTGAATCTAGTTTGAATTGAACGAATCGACTTTAATCAGATCAAAGCGAATTTGAATCAACTATCCACTCGATTATCTGTTGAGTCGACCAGTCGACTCATATAAAATCGGTTTAAAAGTCAATTTGGCACATCACTATTGTATTTCTCATTAAAAGATCTGTTTATCTACAATTTCTACCCCCCCCCCCTCAGGCTTTTGCCTTGTGGGTTACTTGTATACTTTTGTGTTAACTTTTTTGTATTCCTTTTTTTTGTTGTATACTTGTAAATAAAGGAATTGTTCAAAACACAGACTCATGACTACTCAATTTTTTTCTACAATTTTAAACAGGACTCATGATTGATATCTGCCCTATTTTTCGCTTATCATGCATACATACAATTGGAGGAATCGTCTCAATTTTCCTCTGAGACTTTTTTTATGTATTGCCACATTTCTAACAATATAAAATTATTCAAATTGAAATTTTGATTCTACTAGAATTCATAATGTTCTGCCACAAAAAGAATTTAGACTGAAAAAAGGATCAGTCATACCTACTGTAATCAAATGCAGATAGCTTCTGTGGATACAGTAATTGTCATTTTGTAGTTTTGTGATATTATAACCCTCTTCATAATTGAAGTCTTTATAAATAAAATGGCAAAGAGGAAGGTGCCATGACTATAAATGTGAATTACATTAGGAGTCATATCTCAAGTTTCATTAAATTTGCTATACCCGCAAACAGAAACCACGGTATTTCTATTACCTAAAATAATAATAATAAATGCCCGTTTAGAGCCTTGTAGCTCAAACAGTGATAACCCCTGCGGGAACCACTACGGTGGTAGTAAGCAACGTTACGCTCAAATTGTATTCAAAATTGGCGATAATATATTAAACATAATCTTCTATCAACTGAGGCGTAACCTGGGATGGTGTCAAACGTCAGTGTAAAGACTATCGCCTAACAACCTCGGCCACGGAGGCAGTATTCTATTACACTATTTACACAATATTCAAATGCTGTGGTCTTTTTGCTGGTTAAGTTTAAAAATTGCATCAGCTATTGAGGTAATGAGGTTTACAAGAAATTCATTCATATATCCTGAGAAGTCTGGGAACTACACATGTGATGCCTCTCTCGATTCAAAAAACAAGAAAACTAATTTTTAACAACAAATATTATCACAAATTTGTATGCTGTCTGCCTTGACACTGATGGACACCTCAGTCAGGTATGTGTTTGACTGAACAAAGCTCAAGCTAAGGTATATCAAGATCTTATAGATTTAGGGTGGCCCAGGCACCTATAGACAAACCTCCCAAATTGGTGTAGGTGGTAGAGAAATTAGAATAAAAAAAAGAATCAATTTCACTAAATTTTTTATAATATAAAATTTTAAACAATGAAAGAAAGGTTTATACAAGTTTAAATCTTAATTAAGAATAAAATAGTTTGACTACAGTCGCACCAAGGTTGCAACAAATGCTTGTGAAGGCTTCACCGTGATGAAACTTGAACTTTCTTAGGTGGCATATCTTCGCAGTTGTTGTGAGTCATAAAGTTTGACATTACAATATCATTATGAACATAGATAATTTGTAGCATTGCATTTTGCAAGTTAAATTTCCTAGGTGTCTCTCGATCAGTTTATATTGTGGAGTATTCATGTTTTTCAAAACTCGGTAGTATCAAATGATACATGTTTTGCTTACCAAGCATTGATGGTGGTAAGAGAGCACCGCTCATCTCTAGTAAATACTTCACATTATATCTTTTGGAATTTTAATCAAAGGTTACAGTGAGTTCAGGCTCCGTCGGCACCTGATAAGTTAAACGTGACGAAACTTGAAGCATGACGTTATGTAGAGCCATCAATGAAGACAATGTCGAATGATGGAACAAATCCCAGGTGTAGTATTGCATTTTGCTTTTATATTTCTAGGTGTCTCTTGCACAGTTATATATTGACAGATTATTTGGTTTTTAACATAAATGAGTAAATGACATTGAACATCTTACAACAGTAATTATTTATGCATGAAGTTGATTCAACTTGTGCCAATGTCTCCATCCTTTATTAATTAACAAAATCTAGCATGCACGTCTTCTAGATTATACAAATGAATAGAAGATGTTGACATTTCACTAAATTATGCACGGCATCAATGTACAGAAGTGATCGAGCAACTTATCTACAAAGTTACTAATATTCCATACCACAATGCTGATACATACTCTTTCAGTATAAACGAATTACCTTTGTCGTTGAAACCATAATATACGATATTATTTAATAAGAAGTCAAAAATAGTAAAACACCAGAACAAACGAGTGCAAAATGTAACAAAAACATAAGATTTTACTACCGTATTTATTTCAGAAAAATCTACTAAACCTCACTCATTTGTTTCTTTTCGATAATATAGATGTCCAACTTTCGATTTCAGAACATTCCAAGAGTTAAATATATGAATTATATTAAAAAAAAGTCAAAAAAACGGAGAGTCAAAATGCACAAAAAAAGGTCACATTTTCACTACCGTTTTTATTTTGAAAAATCGAACAAAACCACACTTTTTCTTTCCTAACGTAATATAGATGTCCAACTTTCGATTTCATAACATTTCAAGAGTTAAATACAATAAATTATATTAAAAAACACCTCCAAAAAATTTCCTATGCTAATACATGGGAAAATCTTTTGTTTAGAAAATGAATTCTTATCACAACTGTTCTTCTCGTTCTTCTTTGGGTTTCTTCGTTTTCTTTTTGTTCTTCTTAGAAAGAATTGCCAACTATGAAGCTGAAGTCCAGCTGTCTATTGTGTGTATTGTAAAGGTCAGATCACTGCATATTAGATGTCAGTGAGACAGATGAAGCATTGTCACTTCTTAGATCCCCAAAGGCTGCTATCTAACTCTTTAGGAAACGTTACTATGAAGCGTGATTTAAAGTATTTTACAAATAAAAATTTAAGTTCAAATTAATAAGTCAACAAAATCGTGTAGTCGTCGAATTGTGTACTCGAAAGTCTTGTAGTAAAGCAAAGTAGTAAAAAGATTGTGTCGAGTCTGTCACTCAGATTATTCAGAAGTGAGACTGTTTGTAAAAAGAACCAGGCTTAAAAAATGTGATTCATTTTGAACTACTTCAAACCAAATGTTTCTGAAAATATACCTTTAATTATGAAGGAAAATCATAGTCTGCCTATCCAGAGTGGAGCCCTTTATATGAATGCGCTCACTCAAAATATTAGCTCAAATTCTTGTAATAAGTGGTTCCCTGTAGGTCGTGTGCAAAACATGAAGAGAACTTTTTTTAAAGCTGATAAAATTTCTTATAAAACGAGTGTTTTTTCGTCAAAATCGGATAAATACAACTAAAGTTATGACATTTGTTAAATGGTAAAAAAATGCATGGGAATATACAACACTACCACGTTAAGGCAGAGTTTTGAATCTCACATTTTAATGGGAAGATACATCAATAAGTATAATATTTACTCTACCAACATAATGTAAACAATGCTTACTATCCCCGTTATGATTGTTACTTAGCTGATCTTTCTAATCAAATCAGCATTAAACATCTCATTGTGTTCACAACATACGTTGTGAACGTAGAGATCACGATTTTCTTTACGTCGTGAACTGTGTGTATTTTTTATAGTATTCATAAGCCTATTGCTTAGGGGAAAACATTTGTTATAGCTTAACAAAAAATTAAAAAATGTAAATGGAATGTAAAAAATTTGCTTCGGGTTTATAATCGACCATATCAAATATAAATACGTCACGGAAGTTACGTTTTGTTGCAGAACGTTTCTTTGTTTACAAAATAAAGCAATGCTATTGGTCACTTTAGGATCACAAAAAATAAATATTAGGATCCTTTGTTTCATTTTGTTTTGATATGAGCCAATATTTATTTTGTGACGTCACACTTTCGCGACGATTAACATAGTGCTCATAAAGAAGATATACAGGGTGGTGCATTTCACCAATACATCACTTTGATTAACTCAGCTTCGTATGGAGCTATCGCGATAAAATTCGTACCAACCCCACTAAGTTGACAACTGGAAGTTTGAATACCCAATTATTATGTCGTTAATCGTCTGGTATGTATGGTCATCATATTACCAATATGTGATTTTTTACTGTAACTTTAGATTATATTGGAGCAAACCTTTGCGTCATATTCTGAACATTTGATACTAATTAAATGAAATTCCGGTAATTTTTTTGTATTTTTCCCGGGTGGTACCCCCAAAATTTATAAGGGACCCGTCCAAAAAAATTTTAATGGCTCAAAACCGTTTAAGGTCAATAGAATTTGTTTGAGCAATAAAACAAATTTTGATATTTTGGGGCAGCACCCCCAAAATTTATAAGGGGTAACCGACCAAAAAAAAATTTTTTTATTGTCTCAAAATCCGTTTCAGGTCAAAAGAAGTTGTTTGGAGCAATAAAAAAAATTAGACTTTTTGGAGGCAGCACCCCCAAAATGTATAAGGGGGAGCCGACCAAAAAAATTGTTTTTATTAGCTCGAAACCCGTTCAGGTCAAAGAAGTTGTTTGGAGCTATAAAAAAATTGACTTTTTGGGTCAGCACCCCAAAATTTATAAGGGGGTGACAACAAAAAATTTTCGCCCTGAACCACTCTTGTTACCAAAACGGATTTTAAGCTCAAAAACAATTATTAAAATAGAACAAAAATGACTAGAGACAATCTAGGGACGATTTAAGGTACCTCTCTACCTACCTTGGATCTTCCTAGGTTGTTCTAGCTTTTTCCTAGCCTTTTCCTAGAATTTAAGGTGCAAAGTTAGGAAAGGCTAGGAGAAATCTAGGAGAGATCTCTTCCTAGCCCTAGGGACGGTTAAAAATGTTCTAAAAGTAGGAAAAGCTAGGAAAGAAGCTAGGAACAACTAGGAACAACCTAGGAAGAACCTAGGAGAGATTTTTTTTGAAACTTTTGATCATTCTGAATACGAGCCTTAGTGTCAGTTTGTTTTAATATAACCATGCTTTCAGTATTTTTAAGTCATGTTGAATGTGTGATATTGTCTCTTGCCATGTTTTTGCAGAACAAATTAGTGACGTATCGTCCGCAAAGCCGGCTAAGTTACTTTTAAGGGGTACCTTAAATATGTCATTGACATAAGTCAGAAATTAATGAATTAAAACCATTTATTAAGGAAACAATATATTGATGTACATGAATGAATATACATGAAATACATATATTGATATACCTACAAATTTTGATATACATGAATATTTTAACTAAATGACTTAACAATATTATAATTTGGTATACCGCTTCATGGTTAATTTCACTTACTATATTATTTAATATTACGTTTATATTTTATTTATTATTTATCTATTCTTATTATTTTTATATTAGTAATTATGTTCCTCAAATCAGCCTTTTAGCTGTGGTTACCGATATTATTTCCAGGTATCTAAGTTTGCAATACGACATTGAACAACGAGTTTAGTATAATACGATATGTAAGGGGAACAGCACTTATTCAGTAAAGGCTGTTCCTCTTTCAAAGAAGACCCCCTCCCTCTCACTTATTTCGAAGAAAATATATAATCAATGTTAACTTGAAGCTAAGCTATGTAGTAACTTTGTATTTCAATGCTAAAGAAGCACATGATATTTCCAGAAATCTAAAAATGCAATACGACAATGTGCAACTTACCATTAATATTTTAGTATCGTAGACAAAGTATGAGGGCCAGTACTCGAGGAAAGCAAAGGGAAGGTAGAGCATGAAGAATATTAATCCTCCTGAGGAGGCTGCAATGTTTGCTTTTGAAAAGAAAACAGATATAAGAAAACTTGTAGATATTGTCGCAATAGTAAATGTCATCAAGTAGACGAAAACAAGCGTGACATCAGCATGGCTCAGGATACCACCGTACTGCAACACCAACCATCCATTAACATTAGTCGACATCATTCTGCTTCCTTCTAAATAAAAATATAGTTGAAATTTATGTCAGTGTTGGAACAGACTAATGCAGTCCTGAGAGGACTAAATAATGCAGTGCTCAAGGACTGCCATATTTGTAAGTGCCATATAATAAGTAATATTTATTATATGGTCTCTTCTCAAGGCACTGGGAAAATAAAATGTTGCTTCCTTCTATGTGTCTCACCAAGAGTTTTTAGTTATTAATAACTAATAAACGAACCAATGTTAATTAGTATCGTAAATGACTCAGCTCTTCCTTATAGATAAATTTATTTTAATATTATGGGGAGCTGGAGAATGCTAAAACTGTTTTAGTGAGTATGCCACAATATTTTGAAGAAATACATGCATAGATTACTTTGTTTTTTATTATAATTGATTCTGGTTCAAGTTTAATGGTTACTTATCAAGGATCTTGAATAAAGAGGATGATGCATTAAGGAACTTTTCTGACCCCATGGAAGTTGTATGAGATAGAGAATTAGAAGCAAACTTACCCCTTCCCCTTGATTATAATGAAAAAAGCGCCAAACGCAGGTTATGTAGCAAGGTTGTCGAGTTTGCTTCTCAACTTTCTTCTGTGCATTTGTGGTGCTTGTTAAGTCATTTGTGCTTATATAATTTTAAATTTTGGAATATACTTTGCCTCTTCAGTGAGTGATAATTTAAGCGCGTTTTGTTATAACTTTCTCAAGCAATAAACAATGGAAACCATTGTGACGTAAGTTTGCCTCTAAATTTTGAGACCTGCGCTGTTTTAAGAATTGTAAGCATGCGCAGTTTGTACCAAGCATGTGCAGTTGGTTTTTGACGTGTGTTTCGAGTTGAATTCTCTCTATTTTCTGGTTTTCGATGGGGTCACTTGTTTGTATGGCAAATCGACTTAGTGCGTCATCCCCTTTATTCAAGATCCTTGTTACTTATGAAATGCTCTTATTGATAAGAGATCAACACTTACGACAAGAATAAGTGATAGGAACAAGCAGGCAAATGACAGAAAGAAGAAGCTATCCAAAAACCAGCCAAGCCAAAGAAGAAAGTTGGACAGACCCAGTATACGCATGGTTTCTTTAAGTCTCTGTTCCTTTTCAAAAACTATGTTCTTAACTATCATGGAACACGTGTAAACCCATGAGAGAATCATAAACATTGGAAACATGTTCAGAACTGAAGACATGAACCTGAAGAAATAATACACTTGATAAATCTAACTGCTACATGAAATAGGTTAGATGTAAGAAAAATAACTGGTGTGTCAACTTATTGGACAGTTAGCAGGAAAGTGGAATAGATATAAACGGTTTAGTGGTGTTATGCAGGAGTTTGTAAAAATACACAAGTGCAGTCTTCTCGCCAGGCTTTTATATTGTCAGTACATCCTATGTCTACTTTTCCATAATATCAGGAGAAACTTAAACTACTAAAGGAGCTACCATCATTTATGACAGTGATATTCGGATGATATTGGGTTCTTGAAAAGGTCCATTAAGTAAAGTTGTTTATTTGTATTATAGCATAGTTATTATGCTATGAACGTAAACTATTATAGTCTGATCATCAAGTCGATTTCCTTTTTACACTTGTCAACTGCTATAGTTTACTTACCTCTATAAAAGAGATACTCGGACTCGACTGTATGAGGAGGCTGGAAAACAGGGAAACTGGAATAGCAAAAACGTTAAAAGTTGGAAGCACAATCAAGCACAAATGATTCCAAACGGATTGCGGTTAAAATTTTTAAAGGGCGAAGCTGGTAAAATGGACCTTTTTTGTCACACTATTTCTATATACACTCGATGCAATCTCTGAATGAAACAACTCAAAATAGTACCATATAAAGGTAAAAATTTTAAGGGCGAGAAAATTGTCAGAGGGATATATTATAATCCTTGCCTCAAGTGGACTAACCTTAGTCTGGGTTTCTATTATTTATGCTCAGATGTAAGTTTTTCTTGGACCTTATAAAAAACTATGAAACATAATATTTTCTTTCTATTAAAATGATTCGTACGTCTAACCTTCATTGTTTGTTTAACTAATTGATCATTAATATTGTAGTTAGTTTTACTTTAATGTAATAGCTCAGGTTAGTAGGGTTTACTGATAGCTCAGTTGGTATAAGTGTCAGACATTCAAAGTCATCCGTGGATACATCTAGTCTTAAAGAAGACCAGGTTCATATCTCAGTCAGGCTACGTGGTTTAACTTATCCTCAAATAAGAGTAGAGGTGATTCACAAGAGTTTGAATGAATGTTTAGTGGTCTTCAACATGAAGATCTTAATTTCAGTTTCAGGATAAGTTTATAGATGCTAGCTTGTGAAGCAGCCAGCACTTGGGAACATTGTGTGATGTGGATATACTTCTGACGCAAGTGCTCTGAGACTCTGGAGTGAGACAGTAGAAAGCTGTTATTGTGTGATGTGGAATACTTCTGACGCATGTGCTCTGAGACTCTGGAGTGAGACAGTAGAAAGCTGTTAATTGTGTGATGTGGATATACTTCTGACGCATGTGCTCTGAGATGGAGTGAGACAGTAGAAAGCTGTTAATTGTGTGATGTGGAGACGCATTTGGAGTGAGACAGTAGAAAGGTTTATTGTGTGTAGCATAGTAAAGGTCAGATCACTGCATATTTAGATGTCAGTGAGACAGATGAAGCATTGACACTTTATAGATCCCCAAAGGCTGCTATCTAACTCTTTAGGAAACGTTACTATGAAGCGTGATTTAAAGTATTTTACAAATAAAAATTTAAGTTCAAATTAATAAGTCAACAAAATCGTGTAGTCGTCCAATTGTGTACTCGAAAGTCTAAAAGTAAAGCAACGTAGTAAAAAGATTATGTCGAGTCTGTAGTAAATTCAGAAGTGAGACTGTTTGTAAAAAGAACCAGGCCTAAAAAATGTGACTCATTTTGTACTACTTCAAACCAAATGTTTCTGAAAATATACCTTTAAATACGAAGGAAAAGCATAGTCTGCCTATCCAGAGTGGAGCTTTTTATATGAATGCGCTCACTCAAAATATTAGAAAATTGCACAAATTCCAGTTTTCTAGTAATAAGTGGTTCCCTGTAGGTCGTGTGCAAAACATGAAGAGAACTTTTGTTAAATCTGATAAAATTTCCTATAAAAGAGTGTTTTTTCGTCAAAATCGGATAAATACAACTAAAGTTATGACATTTGTTAAATGGTAAAAAAATGCAGAAAAATCAATATTTTTCCATGACTGCATAAATTAACAATTTTTTAGTATTTTTGAAAGAGCGATAACTTGAATTGAAAGATCCAATTTTTATGATTAAACACTCGTTTTACATAAAATTTTATCACCTTTGAAAAATCTTATCTCCCTGTTTTGCACACGATCCACAGGGAACCAGTTATTTCAAGAAAACAAAAATACGTGCGATTTTATAAAAGTTTGTGCATGTGCAATCATATGAAGGTCTCCATTCTGGATAGGCAGACTATGTTTTTCTTTATAATTTAAGGTATATTTTCAGAAATATTTGGTGTGAAGTAGAAAAAAATGAGTCACATTTTTTCAGGTGCGGTTCTTGGATAACTATCTAGAGAACATTGGTGGGTGTAAGACAATCTTAATGATCAGCCAGCAATGGTCTATGATTTTACCTTAAGTTATTTGGCCACTGGCTTCTGCGCACGACAGCATGAAGTGTCCTTTCATCTCATAGTTACAATGTAATTGAACATGTGGTTCTAATCTCTCTACTGAGTACCATTATTAAGTAATAATTAGCTCCTTTTAGATCACTATTAACACTGAATGTGCCACCAAACATAGTGAAATTGTTACTCGAATTCGAACTCCTGCTGAGTTTAAACCTTAATAAGTAGAAGTTTAACGTACCAGTCATGTATATAGCATGGATGGGGAAGCTGGTTTAGAGATAACCAAGGTAAATCAGTTCTACCCGTTACTTCAATCAGTATTGATCTCTCTATAGAATCCTGCAGGTAGATAAAGCCAAGAGTTATTAACTTAAGGTCTGTGAACGGACGATAACTAGGACCACTCTCGCTGGCGTATAACTTCTCGCTCGGCAGCCTATTAGTGTTCATCCTGCAATAAATAAGTGACGTAAATAATGAGGATTAACAGAGATCTTATTGAATCTGGAAACGAGTTGAAGTGAAGGGTGTAAACTGCCTTATGGAGTCAGGGAACATTATGAAATCAATACAACTGTGTATAGCTTTCATATTACAATCTACAATATTAAGGTGTTATAGAGGTCAAAAATGGTTTGCAAATACTTAGCATATTCACTGATTGAAACAAATATGATAAAAATATATCGGGTAAGATCTCCCTCTTCAGACACGCTTCGTTCGTTCTTAGAATATGATAAATGTCTAATATACAATTGAAAAAATATCAGTTTAATACTAAAAGCCACCCATCTACCTATTGACCACTTAGCTTAGCAAAAACCCTCCAATTCCCTCAGACTCCAAACACTCCAATCCAAAATCCTTAGAACAATCACAAATGCTCCCTTCTATGTTTCCAACCAAACCCTACACGATGATCTCAAAGTACCCTTTGTCCGCGACCTATGCCGATTCCGTTATCAATCCTTTCATCAATCCTTATCTGATCACTATAATCCTTTTGTTCAGGCTCTTCCCTCTCCAACCTAGGCGGATGAAGAGACAGTGGCCGAGAGACCTCTTAGTTTAAATGTATTTAAAATATTATCATGTTAAAGTTAATTTAATTTCTCTTGGTTTTTTTTTCAATGATCTTTAAAACTGAGAGCTATGGAGTGATATCAATGGATATTTTCTCCTTCTAATTATGTCACGATAAAATAACTTATAACATAAGTACTAATAACAATTGTTTTGTAGTCGTACTTAACTAAATAAATAAAAAAAAAGCTTAGCAAGTGGACAAAAGTAGAATATTTTACGAGTGCCTGACATCGCACAAGCTCAGAACCACCTTCTTAACGTCCCTTTCGAAGGACAATATGCGTTAAAGGATTTCCATCCCTCGCATGAAAATCCTTGAGGACCCGACCGGGATCGAACCCGGTCTTTCTGGGTAGCAGACGCACGTGCTAACCATTAAACCACCGGGACTTCCCAACAAATTATGTAATAATGTGATACTAACCTAATCTTGTATGTGATATTAGGCTGGAAAGCATGTTTTTTTGTCTGATAAAAGTTGATCTGAGCTAGGAGTGTGTTGTCATCGCACAGCTTTTTAGATCTTTTGACTGCTTCTTCTTCGTCAGCATATCCTTCAAATCTATCTACAGCTGTATAACACTAACACACACAACGCCAACTGGAATAACCTCTATCATAAAATATACATAATTTTATTACGAACATGAGGATTTATTAGTAGTATGATAAGAAATAGAAGAAAAGTCAGGCAAATAAGTCACGCTGTTGGGCTCTTGTAGCTAATTCTTATTCTACAACCAGCCTCTTTAATATAATAAGAAAGAGAAGACTGTCTTTCTAACCAAGGAAAGATAGTTCTTTCCGTTTAAAATACCAGCTCCAAAAATTCCAAGTCGTATTGAGGTAAAACCTCAAACTGTGCAAGCAAGTGATAGACAGATTCCTCATCTGCTCATGTATCTAAAGATATCTTTAGTAGCTAGGATAAGGAACATGTTGTATAACATCAATGCTGTATAACATCGATGTTGTATTACATCAATGTTATATAACATCGATGTTGTATAACATGGCTGTAGTATGCGTCAATTTGCGTCAACGAAGGCGACTCCTATACCACTAGTGCCATATGTATACTTCACTTTACTTATACTTCGATTTTATCTCTAAACAAAATATGTGTTACACGATACAGATGATCTCTTTTTTTATAAATCTTAATTAAATCAATTTGTGTTGTGTAAAGATTTATACTACAGCGATGTTTTACAAGATTTAGGTCTTCCGGTGGTGACCGCGTTAATGTAGATGAAGAATCCGACGTTTCGCTTCCACTGTGGGAGGCATCTTCAGGGATGTAGGACATCATGGATAGAAACACAATGCTCTACAAAACTGAACAAGTTAAACTGAATAAGTTCAGTTTTGTAGAGCATTGTGTTTCTACCCATGATGTCTTACATCCCTGAAGATGCCTCCCACAGTGGAAGCGAAACGTCGGATTCTTCATCTACATTGACGCGGTCACCACCGGAAGACCTAAATCTTCATGACAACAACCGCGGAAGCCTTATGATGTTATACAACATCGATGTTATACAGCATTGATGTTATACAACATGTTCCTTATCTTAGCTACTAAAGATATCTTTAGATACATGAGCAGATGAGGAATCTGCCTATCACTTGCTTGCACAATTTGAGGTTTTACCTTAATACGCCTTGGAATTTTTGGAGCTGGTATTTTAAACGGAAAGAACTATCTTTCCTTAGTTAGAAAGACAGTCTTCTTTTTCTTATTATATCAAAAAGACTGGTGGTAGAATAAGAATTAGCTACAAGAGCCCAACAGAGTGACGAGTCGCCTCCGTTGACGCAAATTTTCAGTGTCACAAACGGCCATTGGAGCAAATCCCCTACTCCTCCCAATTCGCTCCAACGAACATTCTTGACATCAATTTTTTTTAGTGTTTTCCAGCTGTAATTTTCGAAAAAAAACAAGTGTTCCATGGAAAATGGTCATAAATTTAAGATTTTGAAAAAAAAAATGAATTTATATTAAACATTCTCTTTTTGCTTCATCGAACATTTTTGACAAACACGCCACCTACTTCTAAAAATTGTAAACAAGTCATACTTCGATTATTAAAACACGTCGTTTGACAGTGAATTACAGTGAAATTAAATGGTTTTATTTTTATAGTCATTACTCAAAGTTGTGGAATGGAAACTGAGAAGCCAAATGAGGTGTCAAGAGAGAAGATTCAAAAATCTTACTATAAAATATTTGCTCATTCAAACATTTTTGACATGCTTTATTTTTGATAATTTCTAAAAGAAAAACTACTAGAAAACCTTATTATTATCAAGTTTTTACCTAATTTGACGCGAAATACCAAAAAAAAAAATAGATAAAATTTTAATAAAAAAATTAGATTTGCTCAAACGTACATTTGTGGCATCGCCCTCTTGCGTCATCGATCAAGTTTGACGGCCTTGAAATATTTTTGCTCCAATGGCCATTTGTGACAATGAACATTTGCGACAACGTATCCGTTGTCACTCTTCTTGTCAAAAGAGATAGGTCTTAAAAGAACCTAATAGTGCAGCTTTCTCCCAATTCCTTTATCGTACAATTTAGAGTTACAGCAAATACATGTATATAAATATTTACCTTTATCAAAAGAGTTAAATTCATTTCACTCAAGTTTCTGTTTTTGATTTTATAAATATTATCAGTGAGCCTGCAAATAATATTAAATAGTGCCACACAAAATCAGTATAATGAATTTAATATTAAACTGCAGAAGTTCAAAATGCAAAGGATCTTGAATAAAGGGGATGACGCATTAAGGAACTTTTCTGACTCCATGGAAGTTGTATGAGATAGAGAATTAGAAGCAAACGTACCCCTTCCCCTTGATTATATTGAAAAAAGCGCCAAACGCAGGTTATGTAGCAAGGTTGTCGAGTTTGCTTCTCAACTTTCTTCTGTGCTTCTCGTGATTGTTACATTTGTGGTGCTTGTTAAGTCATTTGTGCTTATATAATTTTAAATTTTGGAATATACTTTGCCTCTTCAGTGAGTGATAATTTAAGCGTGTTTTGTATTACCTTCTCAAGCAATAAACAATGGGAAACCATTGTGACGTAAGTTTGCCCCTAAATTTTAAGACCTGCGCTGTTTTAAGAATTGTAAGCATGCGTAGTTTGTACCAAGCATGTGCAGTTGGTTTTTGACGTGTGTTTCGAGTTGAATTCTCTCTATTTTCTGGTTTCCGATGGGGTCACTTGTTTGTACGGCAAATCGACTTAGAGCGTCATCCCTTTATTCAAGATCTTTGAATGGAGATAACTTCAAAATGCAAAAGTGACAAACAGATCAGACAGCTTGACAATGTTGTGAATCGTAGAATTCTACGTATGATGAGAGTAGTAAAAGAGAATAGCATTAAATATCAGAAGTAAAAAATGGACAAAAATATCTTTTACTTTGTAGAAAATAGTAAAAGCTATCATTGTAAAATTATACAACGTTGTTTGAAACAAATTAAAACAACATAGTAAATAGGACTATTTAATAGTAAAATAAACCTTGTGAATGCTATCGATTCTTAGAGATATATACTAGTGGGGACATAGCCTATCACAATACATTAAAGGGCCTGAAACATCTTTTTGGGGCTTTCAGGGTCTCTGTGTAACCTTATTGAAATCTCCTTCAAGAGTGTAGATTTTAATAAATTAATATATTTCGACTTCCCGCACATTGTTTGTGATTTCAGTTGTGTTGTTACACATGTAAAAAAAATTTGTAATTATTATTGGAGAAATAAAATATTTATTATTTATTATTATTATTAGTTGTATTTGTAACGTACTACTATATACTTTTGTGCTGATTATTTGATTGTATTTAAAAGTGAAGGTGCCCAGGTTACTTTTTCGATGTTTAAAAAGTAGCCTGAAGGGAGTAAGTAACCTTAGAGACCCCTATAGGGTCCCTCTAGTAATAACATCTCTATGATCGATACTTTAAACATAGAGATATTATTACTAGAGGAGCCCCAATGGTTGAATTTTGAAACATCGAAAAAGTAACCTGACCACCTTTGAAAATCAAAAAAATCAATTTAAAACATCAAAATTACATTCACTTATATACGAGAACATTAAAAATATAAATCACAACACAAAAAAATTGTGGGAAACCAAAAATAATTTATTTATTATAACCTTAACTCACTCTTGATGGAGGTTTCATTGGGGTTACACAGAGCCCCTGGGAGACTAACAACGATATTTCAGGTCTTTCAATAGAGATTGGTTATGCCCCCTCAAATATATCTCTATGACTTTATAGGAGAGGAACACACTTTATTTTGACACTGATTCTCCAAATTACATATCAGTGTTGGTAGAAAAAAGCGCCATATCATAATGAAATCGTGCATTTATAAATGGTCAAACTGAGATTTCCTGGTCAGCCCTTAACCAGGACAGATCTGTGTTCGTTCGCCTTGAACTTTTTTATGTTACTGGCTGAGGCCGGATTTTCGGAACCGTTTCGTTTTTGAACGTGTGCCGTCTCCGAAACGTTGACAAGTTCGTCGGTCACATTGAAAGTCACGGTTACCGGTAGTGAAGTGGCTAGTGATTGTGAACTCTGGATTGTGTGTTAGGATCCAGGATAGAGTCAAATTCGGAGTGCATAAAAGTTAGTCTAGGTGTACTCTAGGTGGTGCTCAAGAAATTTGGTCATCCTACCCATAGTCTCAGGACAGTATTTTTATAATTTTTACTTTCTTTTAATTTTAAGCTTATTTGTTTATCACAACCTGAACCTCACTTAATATTCCGTTATTTATATAATTTTGGACACTTTGAATATAAATTAAGAGGACAGCAAGATTGGTTCCCCAATTATAGCATTTTACTTATAAATTATTATATTCTACATAATATAATAGTCTCACTTAATCAATAAATCATTGCATTATCATTCAGTACTCATAAATATTTTTTAACATTTTTTTTCGCAATTTAATAAATTAACTTTGCCCACTAATTTCCTTGTGATGGACATATTAATAATTTTAAGAATTAGAGTTAAGTTGTAAATATTTTAATTAAGTATAAGTTCTTTGTTTAAACCTTAATTATTTTGTTTTTTATGAACTTTTATAGTTTTAAGGGCTACAGTAGTTTTAAGTTGTGTACTATCCTTGTTAACATATCCTTGCTTTCCCCTATCCTAGGTTCGTCTTTGTTCAACCTTAATAGAACAAAGTGGCGCTTAACATTGTTTGTTTATTTATAGACCTTGAGTGTGGCAAATTAAAATTCATTGTCCCGAACCACCCTCGCCAACAGCTCCCCGGGCTAAAATACTTGTTACAATATATAAGCAAAGCAGCTGTCAACAATTAAGTGAACATTCAAAATGGCCGAGGTTGTCGGCATAAGTGAGAGACATGAGTACTAACATAACGCTACAAAAAAGTTGAAATTCGAATATATATATATATATATATATATATATATATATATATATAATATATATATATATATATATATATATATATAGATGGTCCCCTTAGGGGTCATCTAAACTAGCTTTGGTGTCATATGGTAAATAGATAGTTTAGGTGTCACTTGTGTTTATTTACTTTTTGAACATTAATTAATTATAAAATGGATATATTTTCCATTAATTTGGAATCATACGGGACTGATGGGAACCAGGGGGTTTATGGGTGGGGGATAATACACTGGGAAATGGATACATTTTCCACTTATTTGCAATCTTTCGGGACTGATGGGAACCAGGGGGTTTAGGGGGGGGATAATACACTGGGAAATGGATACATTAAACTTTAAAAAATCATTTTTTCTAGTCTAAGTGACCCCACAATGTTTCAATAGCTTAAAAGGTGTCACTTAATCTGGAAAAGAGGCTATAGGGATCCTTTTCCAGTTTAGGTGACCCCACAATGTTTAATAGATTAAAAGGTGTCATCTAATCTGGAAAAGAGGCTATAGGGATCCTTTTCCAGTTTAGGTGACCCCACAATGTTCCAATAGCTTAAAAGGTGTCACTTAATCTGGAAAAGAGGCTATAGGGATCCTTTTCCAGTTTAGGTGACCCCACAATGTTTCGATGGCTTAAAAGGTGTCACCTAATCTGGAAAAGAGGCTATAGGGATCCTTTTCCAGTTTAGGTGTCCCCTCAATGTTATAATAGATTAAAAGGTGTCATCTAATCTGGAAAAGAGGCTATAGGGATCCTTTTCCAGTTTAGGTGTCCCTTCAATGTTATAATAGATTGAAAGGTGTCATCTAATCTGGAAAAGAGGCTATAGGGATCCTTTCCAGTTTAGGTGTCCCCTCAATGTATAATAGATTGAAAGGTGTCATCTAATCTGACAAAGATGCTATAGGGATCCTTTTCCAGTTTAGGTGTCCCTTCAATGTATAATAGATTGAAAGGTGTCATCTAATCTGAAAGAGCTATAGGGATCCTTTTCCAGTTTAGGCGTCCCTCAATGTTAAAATAGATTAGAAGGTGTCATCTAGTCTGGAAAAAAAGTTATGGGGATTCTTCTTCAGTTTAATTGTTCTCTAATAAACTAATATAGATATTTTTTTTCACACGGAAAGTGTATCTATGGGTTTTGTCATATCCCTCAGGTTTAGCAGCATGGAAAATTGCCACTACATGAACCTAGAGAATAGAGAGCGAATTGAGTGCCAATATGTGTGAACTTAAGCATAGGGAAATAATTACAGAGACAAAAAGCTCTGAGGTATCCCGTTCTCGATCATTTTTTTCTTTCTCTTTCTTGTACTCTAATTTTAAGCGTTACAATGACTTTATGAAAGTTCTTTATTTATATTAATACATAAATATGTCAATAAAGCTTTTTGACATTTCTATTTTACATGTCACTTCACTTTTCATTAATATTTTTTCAAAGTTTTTCTTTTTTTCTTATTTATTGAAACAGATTTATTAAAATGAATCAGTTAAAAGGAACCGCACTTTTTGAATACTCTCAATAAATCAGACGGGAACTTCAATCTATGGTTATAAGGTAAGTGTTTCCTTCCCTTTTATTAATTATATACTAAATATAATTAGTTTATTTTAGTAGTTTTCCTAATCTATTAAATCTGGAAATAGTTGGATTATAATTTAGTTTGCCTATTTATAAATATTTGTATCACTGTTTTTTTGACATTTGTTAAAAATTGTTTAGTACTAAGATAAATGCTTTTTATGGAACTTCGCGTTTTTCCTGCATCTTGAATATATCATAATAAACTAAATATATTCAATAATTAGAATGTATTATATAATTATAATACATTTTCATCTTAAAAGATATTACAATTATGATATTATTTTATTATAAATTTTTGTTTTTGACTTTTCAGGTTAATGAACAGAGATTTCATCAAACCAGTAGCTAGGAGATGCTACCCCCTGATCCACGTCATTCAAACTTTGGCGTCTATTTCCAAGAGGATCTCCTATTCCATCTACGGAATGAAGAGCTGGAAGCTGGTGAAATGGACTGAACTTGTTTGTATTATTAATTAAAATGTATATTCTTTTTTTTCACATAAACATATTTAACCTCTAAAAGGTGACTTATGGAACAGTTATATTCATCCATTTTGTAGAGTATTTTCCCCTCCTATTAACCCCCTAGTTCCCATTGGTCGCATTTTTTTTTTTTGGCCTTTAAAATAGGGGACACCTAATCTGGAAAAGTACCTATATATATATATATATATATATATATATATATATATATATATATATATATATATAATAATATATATATATATATATATATATATATATATGTATATATATATATATATATATATATAATATATAACTATATTTTTTTAAGAGAGAGAATAGCCTGACCTCTAAATCTTTATGTTGTCAAAAGTCAAATCATTTAGTACGTTCACACACACTTTAGATCCGCATATCGTATAGAGTACGATCTCTCAATACGGTAATTTAAGCTGTATGAACCAAGCGGAGGGGATCCGATCGCATACGCTAGAACTAGGGAGATGGAATCTAAATGGATCCCCTGGTACGCTGTCTTTTTGTGTGTGTACCTTAAGAGACGATCCTATTTAACAGATAACCTTCTCGTCGAACTTTTATTTCACTTCTATATAACCGTTTTTGATCAAATAACTTTTGGAATATTATTTTTTTTAGTGTAACTTTATTACGCAAAGAAATCACAATTTAATTAAATATATTTTTTGTTTAAACATCCCTATAACCAAAAGTGAAAGTTCACTATACAAGACACCATGTTTTGGCGGGATCAGTTATTACTCGATCGACTAAACAAATACGCTGCAAGAACCGTGAAGTTAGTTGACCGTATTGTATACGTATTCTATACGATCCGCGGATCTAGAGTGTGTGTGAACGTACTAATTGATTCTTTAACGATCGCGACTGTAGAGGCAGCAATAATATTAATATTATTACTGGTATTTTTGCAATAATTTTTATTATTTGTTTCTAATATTAAAGCTAATGTAGTAGTAGTAGTGAGTGACGGAAACAATCTTGGAATCCTCCCCCCCCCCTGAAATCAGGAGTTGTAAGGCAAAGAACAACCTGTATAACTTTATAATGGTTAGAACATTTTAGATGCACTAACAATAATACCAGTATTCAGAATCATTAAATAAAATATCTCTCAGGAATTATATAGTTCCCGAGTTTTTCCTATAGCCCAGGAGCCGGACCTGAAAAAATGTGACTCATTTTGTACTACTTCTAACCAAATTTTTCTATATGGGCCAATCACACCCGACACCATAGTAAATGCCATGCTGAAAAACGAGGACTCGTGGGAAATGATAAATAATCTGGTCGTGCTGAGACCATCCTGCGAGCTAAAAAAGGGTACTCACTATTTCACCGAACTGCCGAATTTTTGCCGAACTTTTGCCGAACTATGTATAGCTAAGTGTATATGTAAAAAACGCTCAAAAATAAATAAAAATATCGTATAGATTGTCAAAAATATTAATATTTGTGTAATAGACTATAAATTAATATACTATATTGCGGAATTTAACATACCTGTCGTGAAAGAAACATATATTATTTAACACAATACTTTATTAAAAAAAAAATTATTATTTAACTATTGCTAACTATATGGTCTAATATAAAACACAAAAAATAGAAAATGTAAACGTATACAGAGTAACAGCAGTAGTAACATACTGCAAATTAATAATTCTGCGTTGCGGCTTTAGTATAGTTCGGCAACTTTGTATAGTTCGGCCGAACTATATAAAATTCTATATAAAATCAGGGGATTGTTAAAAATTAAATAAAACTTTGTAAACGTATACAGAGTAACAGCAGTAGTAACATACTGCAAATTAATAATTCTGCGTTGCGGCTTTAGTATAGTTCGGCAACTATGTATAGTTCGGCCGAACTATATAAAATTCTATATAAAATCATGGAATGGTTAAACTGAAATAAAACTTTGTAAACATATACAGAGTAACAGCAGTAGTAACATACTGCAAATATATAATTCTGCGTTGTGGCTTTAGTATAGTTCGCAACTATGTATAGTTCGCCGAACTATATAAATTCTATATAAAATCAGGAATGGATGAACTGAAATAAAACTTTGTAAACGTATACAGAGTAACAGCAGTAGTAACATACTGCAAATTATTAATTCTGCGTTGCGGCTTTAGTATAGTTCGGCAACTATGTATAGTTCGGCCGAACTATATAAAATTCTATATAAAATCAGGGGATGGTTGAAATTAAATAAAACTTTGTAACGTATACAGAGTAACAGCAGTGGTAACATACTGCAAATTAATAATTCTGCGTTACGGCTTTAGTATAGTTCGGCAACTATGTATAGTTCGGCCGAACTATATAAAATTCTATATAAAATCAGGAAATGGTTAAAATTAAATAAAACTTTGTAAACGTATACAGAGTAACAGCGGTGGTAACATACTGCAAATTAATAATTCTGCGTTGCGGCTTTAGTATACTTCGGCAACTTTGTATAGTTCGGCCGAACTATATAAAATTCTATATAAAATCATGGAATAGATGAACTGAAATAAAACTTTGTAAACGTATACAGAATAACAGCAGTAGTAACATACTGCAAATTAATAATTCTGCGTTGCGGCTTTAGTATAGTTCGGCAACTATGTATAGTTCGGCCGAACTATATAAAATTCTATATAAAATCAGGGGATTGTTGAAATTAAATAAAACTTTGTAAACGTATACAGAGTAACAGCAGTGGTAACATACTGCAAATTAATAATTCTGCGTTGCTTTAGTATAGTTCGGCAACTATGTATAGTTCGGCCGAACTATATAAAATTCTATATAAATCAGGAAATTGTTAAATTAAATAAAACTTTGTAAACAAATACAGAGTAACAGCAGTGGTAACATACTGCAAATTAATAATTCTGCGTTGCGGCTTTAGTATAGTTCGGCAACTTTGTATAGTTCGGCCGAACTATATAAAATTCTATATAAAATCATGGAATAGTTGAACTGAAATAAAACTTTGTAAACGTATACAGAGTAAAAGCAGTAGTAACATACTGCAAATTAATAATTCTGCGTTGCGGCTTTAGTATAGTTCGGCAACTATGTATAGTTCGGCCGAACATTATAAAATTCTATATAAAATCAGGGGATGGTTGAAATTAAAAAAAACTTTGTAAACGTATACAGAGTAACAGCAGTGGTAACATACTGCAAAATAATAATTCTGCGTTACGGCTTTAGTATAGTTCGGCAACTATGTATAGTTCGGCCGAACTATATAAAATTCTATATAAAATCAGGGGATGGTTGAAATTAAATAAAACTTTGTAAACGTATACAGAGTAACAGCAGTAGTAACATACTGCAAATTAATAATTCTGCGTTGCGGCTTTAGTATAGTTCGGCAACTATGTATAGTTCGGCCGAACTATATAAAGTTCTATATAAAATCAGGAAATGGTTAAAATTAAATAAAACTTTGTAAACAAATACAGAGTAACAGCGGTGGTAACATTCTGCAAATTAATAATTTTGCGTTGCGGCTTTAGTATAGTTCGGCAACTTTGTATAGTTCGGCCGAACTATAAAATTCTATACAAAATCATGGAATGGATGAACTGAAATATAACTTTGTAAACGTATACAGAGTAACAGCAGTAGTAACATACTGCAAATTAATAATTCTGCGTTGCGCTTTAGTATAGTTCGGCAACTATGGTATAGTTCGCCGAACTATATAAAATTCTATATAAAATCAGGAGATGGTTGAAATTAAATAAAACTTTGTAAACGTATACAGAGTAACAGCAGTGGTAACATACTGCAAATTATAATTCTGCGTTGCGGCTTTAGTATAGTTCGGCAACTATGTATAGTTCGGCCGAACTATATAAAGTTCTATATAAAATCAGGAAATGGTTAAAATTAAATAAAACTTTGTAAACAAATACAGAGTAACAGCGTGTAACATTCTGCAAATTAATAATTTGCGTTGCGGCTTTAGTATAGTTCGGCAACTTTGTATAGTTCGGCCGAACTTTTAAAATTCTATATAAAATCAAGGATTGTTAAATTAATAAAACTTTATAATCGTATACAGAGAAACAGCAGTGGTAACATACTGCAAATTAATAATTCTGCGTTGCGGCTTTAGTATAGTTCGGCAACTTTGTATAGTTCGGCCGAACTTTTAAAATTCTATATAAAATTAGGATTGTTAAATTAATAAAACTTTATAATCGTATACAGAGTAACAGCAGTAGTAACATACTGCAAATTTATAATTCTGCGTTGCGGCTTTAGTATAGTTCGGCAACTTTATATAGTTCGGCCGAACTTTTCAAAATTCTATATAAAATCATAGGATTGTTAAATTGGAATAAAACTTTATAATCGTATACAAAGAAACAGCAGTGGTAACATACTGCAAATTAATAATTCTGCGTTGCGGCTTTGTATAGTTCGGCAACTTTGTATAGTTCGGCCGAACTATATAAAATTCTATATAAAATCAGGAATTGTTGAACTTAAATAAAACTTTGTAAACGTATACAGAGTAACAGCAGTAGTAACATACTGCAAATTAATAATTCTGCGTTGCGGCTTTAGTATAGTTCGGCAACTATGTATAGTTCGGCCGAACTATATAAAATTCTATATAAAATCAGGGGATGTTGAAATTAATAAAACTTTGTAAACGTATACAGATACAGCAGTAGTAACATACTGCAAATTAATAATTCTGCGTTGCGGCTTTAGTATAGTTCGGCAACTATGTATAGTTCGGCCGAACTATATAAAATTCTATATAAAATCAGGGAATGGTTGAAATTAAATAAAACTTTGTAAACGTATACAGAGTAACAGCAGTAGTAACATACTGCAAATTAATAATTCTGCGTTGCGGCTTTAGTATAGTTCGGCAACTATATAGTTCGGCCGAACTATATAATTCTATATAAAATCAGGGGAATGGTTGAACTGAAATAAAACTTTGTAAACGTATACAGAGTAACAGCAGTAGTAACATACTGCAAATTAATAATTCTGCGTTGCGGCTTTAGTATAGTTCGGCAACTATGTATAGTTCGGCCGAACTATATAAAATTCTATATAAAATCATGGAATGGTTGAACTGAAATAAAACTTTGTAAACGTATACAGAGTAACAGCAGTAGTAACATACTGCAAATTAATAATTCTGCGCGTTGCGGCTTTATATAGTTCGGCAACTTGTATAGTTCGCCGAACATTATAAAAATCTATATAAAATCAGGAATGGTTGAACGAAATAAAACTTTGTAAACGTATACAGAGTAACAGCAGTAGTAACATACTGCAAATTAATAATTCTGCGTTGCGGCTTTAGTATAGTTCGGCCGAACTATATAAAATTCTATATAAAATCAGGGAATGGTTGAAGTTAAATAAAACTTTTATTATAATAATTTTGAGTTGCGGCATTAGTATAGTCACTTGAACCCCCGCCCCTCCGTCACCTACAATAAGGAGGTAACCCAGTTCGTAAGGGCCTTTGGGTACCCCTCCTTTCACTGAGAGCTTTGCATATGACCTTAATTCTTGCCTGATCGAAGGCACCCTCAACATCAAAAAAGAGAGCAAGGCAGCATTCTCCAGAGTCCAGAAATTTCTCAACCTCACTGACCAGCGCAAAGGGCAGATTCAGTCAACTTATGCCACTGAAAAGCAATGCTGGTTTGGATAAAGAGGGCCACGGGAGAGAAATTCCTCACGGATATAAATTATTCCATAATCCTTTCTTGCCCTANCTTTATATAAAAATCATGGAATGGTTGAACTGAAAAAAAATTTGTTAAACATATTACAGAGTAACAGCAGTAGTAACAACTGCAATTAATAATTCTGCGTTGCGGCTTTAGTATAGTTCGGCAACTATGTATAGTTTGGCCGAACTATATAAAATTTCTATATAAAATCATGGAATGTTGCTAAATAAATTTGTAAACGTATACAGGTAACAGCAGAAGTAACAACTGCAAATTTATAATTCTTGCGTTGCGGCTTTAGTATAGTTCGCAACTATGTTTAGTTCGGCCGACATTATAAAATCTTATAAAAATCATGAATGGTTGAACTGAAATTAAAACTTTGTAAACGTATACAGAGTAACAGCAGTAGTAGCATATGCAAATTAATAATTCTGCGTTGCGGCTTAGTATTAGTTCGCCGAACTATATTAAAAATTCTATATAAAATCAGGGAATGTTGAAGTTAAATAAAACTTTTATTATAATAATTTGAGTTGCGCATTAGTATAGTCACTTGAACCCCCGCCCCTCCGTACCTACAATAAGGAGGTAACCCAGTTCGTAAGGGCCCTTTGGGTACCCTTTTCACTGAGAGCTTTGCATATACTTAATTCTTGCCTGATCGAAGGCACCTCAACATCAAAAAAGAGAGCAAGGCAGCATTCTCCAGAGTCCAGAAATTTCTCAACCTCACTGACCAGGATGAAGGGCAGATTCAGTCAACTTATGCCACGGAAAGCAATGCTGGTTTGGATAAAGGGCCACGGGGAGAGAAATTCCTCACGGATTAATTATTCATAATCCTTTCTTGGCCTTACCTATAAAGAAGTTAAGCAAATAGGTCTGAAAGACTTAGCCTGAGTGTAGTCAGTCTTCCCAGGTTAGGAATAAAGACCACCCTAGCCGCCTTCCATTCCGGGGAACCTCCTCCCATGCCACGCTAGCTCGAAATAATTTACTCAAAGATGGGTAAATGACATCCATGCTACGCTGCAGCACAATAAGAGGAATCCTGTCAGGGCCTGGTGCTTTTATAGCCTCAAACTGACTGAATGCCCAATTTATGGCACCATAAGAGATAACCTTATCAGCTAGTTCTATTTTCCTTTGGTCCATGTGCCATATCATCTCTTAAGAGATCCAAGCACATTTCTTCTCCCTTCCTCACTAAGCAGTTTAGAGAGCTTGAAAGCATCTGCCATGATGAAATCTCCTCACAATGGTCTGCAGCTGGCTCATTTGCTCTCCTGACCTCTTTTTTTAAATTCCTTTCTAGCCCCTCATTAATTATCCCGGCAGTGGGTCCATAGATCTCACGGCACGGTTTAGAGCCCTTCGCATCTTCCTCTTAGAAGAGAAAGATGGCGAGTCCCACCATCGAACCTTACGCATCGTTCAGAACTAAGGGGCAGGTTTCCTCAAAGGTATTCCTTAGATTGTTAGAGAGGGCTATGGCACTTTCCAGAAAAATATGGCATGCCATTAATCCCCAGGCGTTTACTCAGAGAGAGGGACAGCTTCTCAAAGAAAGCCGTCCAGTCAGTCTTCCTGGGTTTGCGCCTAAAAGTGGGGGCCCATCGTCACTAGGCATATCAAAAGAAATCATACTGTAGCGTAGGCTATAAGAACAACACGGATAACGTTCAACACTCAAAGCAATCTAATTATATTAACTCTCAACAATAACTTAAATTCTCATTTAAAAAAAAAACTCATGTCATATATAAAAATTATGACACTCTTCCCCTCTTAATTTCCGTCAGGTCTCAGGTTGTTCTCTAAACAGCTTCATTCGATTGCTGTGTACACCAGGCGTTTGGTCCGACTTCCAATTTTCTGGACCCTAAAAGTAATTTCAGATAACTTTTTCGCACTAGGCCCATCCCAGGGCGATGAAAACTTTGCACTTCTTCCTTTCGCATGTGTGAAAACAAATCCATACACGATCCCCTTCCTTTAAGTTTTTTATCCCGCTGCATGATCTGTCGTAAATAACTTTTAGCTTGATGTTCAATCTTGTTCTTTCCGAATTACCTTATATGCTTCCTCTGCGCTCTGTTATGTACTGAGTCAAACCTGCATTGGTTCTGGTTACTCCATACATAAGATCTAAAGGCAGTCGAAACTCTCTTCCAACAATGCATAGTGCGGCGTAACACCAGTAGTAACATGTTCACTTGACCGATAGACCATCATAACCATAGGAATATGTTTATCCCAATCATCATGGTGATCGTTTACATAGTGTGATAGCATATCGGCCAAGGTTCGATTGAACCGCTCGACTAACCCGTCGGATGTGGATGGTAAGGGCTAGTCCTTGTCTTTACCATGTTCAACTGCTCAGCTAGTTCTACAAACAGCTGTGACTTCAAACTGACGGCCTTGGTCCGAATGAACTTCATATGGTACACCATAGCGGGCAATAAATTCTTTCAAAAATACATCAGCAACAGTTTTTGCTTCTATATTCTGCAATGCAAAACCTTCTACCACTGAGTGAATAATCGGCTATGACAAGAATATACTTGTTTTGCTGGTTGTCTCAGGTAAAGGCTAGAATGTCTAACGCAACACGTTGGAATGGAAACCCAGTTTTACTACTTGCATAGGTGCTCTTGCTTACTACCTTTTCGCTTGTTGCAATCCTGGCATGAACTAACCCAATCTTCTATCTCCCGCAAATACCTTGGCCAATAAACCGTAAGCTTATCTTTCTTAGTCCTGCTAATTCCTAAGTGTGCTCCGACAGTCCCCCATGCAACTCCTGCAGTACTATTGGGATCAACTTACGAGGTAGAACAACCTGGTACCTTACAACTTTTCAGTTTCTTCCCACCGACGTTGCAAAACCCCATCTTTGTTTTTACTCAGACGGTGCATTGTGCCCACAGGCTTAAAGATTGGCATTGCTTCCTCGTACTTGCTGGTACTCAGGTCGTTCACCTGCTTCTATCCAGTTAAATACTTCTTTTAAGTCAACATCAGATCTTTGCTCCTGAGCTATCGTGTCATCTGTCAATGCTATAGCACAAATCGTCCGATCTTCTGTCAGATTATTGTCTTCTTCTGGATCTTTCACAACAATTTTGCACTGTCTGCATATTCGTGACAATCCGTCAGCGTAGCGTGAAGCTTACCAGTCTATGGATCACTTCAAAATTTATATTGGGAAAGGAATTCAATCCACCTCGCTAACTGTCCTTCGGGTTCTTTGAATGATTGTAACCATCTTAAAGCATTATGGTCTGTTCTAACAGTAAATTGACGGCCATATAAATATGCTTTGAAGTGCTGTACTCCATACACCAGTGCTAGCATTTCTTTCCTCGTTGTACAATAGTGCCGTTCTGCCTTTGAAAGTGCTCTACTCGCGTACGCTATGACTCTCTTCTCCTCCTTGTATTTGCGAAAGCACAGATCCTAGTCCCATATCGCTTGCATCACAATCTAAATAAAATTTACCGGCATTATCTGGCAGAGCTAGTACAGGTGTTTTTGTTAGTGCTGCTTTTAAAGATTAAAACGACGTTAGAAGTTTATCCCCAAACTCAAATTTATCCCGCTGCTGAGTAGCTTTATACAATGGAGCTGCTATTTCAGCGAATCCTTGAATAAATCTTCTGTAGTACGCTGCAAACCCTAAAAACGAGCGCTGTTCCTTCACAGATGACGGTATTGGCCAATCACTAGCAGCTCTTGTTTATCAGGATCCGTCGCTATGCCATCTGCACTTACAATATGCCCAGGTAGCTTATTTTGTTCTTAATTAAATGACACTTATTTGGCTTGAGTTTTAAGTTAGCCTTACGCAACCGAATAAATACTTCCCTTAACCGTTTTATGTGCTCTTCAAACCGACTCCAAATCACAACATCATCTAAATAAACCATGGCTTACTCTCCACTTTAATCGCTCAGCACCGAATCCATTAACCGCTGAAACGTGGCAGGGCATTACATAGCCCAAAGGGCATGACTTTGAACTGGTAAAGCCCTTCACACGTCACGAAAGCTGTTTTTTCTTTGTCTTGGTCGTTTACATCTACCTGCCAATAACCTGAAGCGAGATCTAGAGAAGAAAAAAAATACAGCTCCTTTTAAATTGTCTAAGATATCATCAATCTTAAGGTTATTTTTCTCGGCTTATCCAACCACTCTACACATCTCTTCCGAAGAGGGAGGGGTGGCAGAGTCATACGGTAAGTATAGACTCACCACCAATGGATGTTGGAGAGTTGGCCATTAACCTTACATTCCAAGATAGCTGCTGTAGCATCCCTGGATCCAATTTCTAATAGGTGAGAAATTTTTAAATCCTTGGTTGCTACAATGCAGCTTCTTGGAATGTCATTCCTCATGTCGCGCTCTCTAAGGAAACGCGATTTAATTATTATCATTGTTGTTATATTGATGTTTTCAATTTATGAAAAATAGAGATTTTGACATCAGTCTTGCCCCTTAAATCTGCATCTACATCTAGCAGATGCAGATTCATTTAATTTCAACAATCCCCTGATTTTATATAGAAATTTATATACTTTCGCCAAACTAAACTAAACCCGCAATATAGCATCATTAATTTTCAGTATAGTATAACTTTTGCTTCTATTTTCTATATGTTTACTAAGTTTTATTTAAATTCAAAAATCCCCTGATTTAATATAGAATTTTATATAGTTCGGCCAAACTATACAAAGCTTCCGAACTATACTAAACCCGCAACCTAACATTATTAATTAGCAGGATGTTACTAGGGCTGTTACATTTTATATAGTTACTATGTTTTATTTAATTTCAACAATCTCATGATTTAATATAAAATTTTAAATAGTTCAGCCGAACTATACAAAGTTGCCAAACTATACTAAAGCCGCAACGCATAATTATTAATTTGCAGTATGTTACTACTGCTGTTACTCTGTATACGTTTACAAAGTTATATTTCAGTTCATCCATTCCATGATTTTATATAGAATTTTATATAGTTCGGCTGAACTATACAAAGTTGCCGAACTATACTAAAGCCGCAACGCAGAATTATTAATTTGCAGTATGTTACTACTGCTGTTACTCTGAATACGTTTACAAAGTTTTATTCAGTTCAAGCATTCCATGATTTTATATAGAATTTTATATAGTTCGGCCGAACTATACAAAGTTGCCGAACTATACTAAAGCCGCATTGCAGAATTATTAATTTGCAGTATGTTACTACTGCTGTTACTCTGAATACGTTTACAAAGATTTATTTCAGTTCATCCATTCCATGATTTTATATAGAATTTTATATCGTTCGGCCGAACTATACAAAGTTGCCGAACTATACCAAAGCCGCAACGCAGAATTATTAATTTGCAGTATGTTACTACTGCTGTTACTGTGTATACGTTTACAAAGTTTTATTTAATTTCAACAATCCCCTGATTTTATATAGAATTTTATATAGTTCGGCCGAACTATACATAGTTGCCGAACTATACTAAAGCCGCAACGCAGAATTATTAATTTGCAGTATGTTACTACTGCTGTTACTCTGAATACGTTTACAAAGTTTTATTTCAGTTTAAACATTCCATGATTTTATATAGAATTTTATATAGTCGGCGGCCGACTATACATAGTTACCGAAATATACTAAAAGCCGCAACGCAGAATTATAAATTTGCAGGTATGTTACTACTGCTGTTACGCTGTATACGTTTACAAAGTTTTTTTAATTTTAACAATCTCCTGATTTTATATAGAATTTATATAGTTCGGCCGAACTATACATAGTTGCCGAAATATACTAAAGCCGCAACGCAGAATTATTTATTTGCAGTATGTTACTACTGCTGTTACTCTGTATACGTTTACAAAGTTTTATTTCAGTTCAACCATTCCATGATTTTATATAGATTTTTATAATGTTCGGCCGAACTATACATAGTTGCCGAACTATACTAAAGCCGCAACGCAGAATTATTAATTTGCAGTATGTTACTACTGCTGTTACTCCGTATATGTTTACAAAGTTTTATTTCAGTTTAAACAATCCCCTGATTTTATATAGTATTTTATATAGTTCGGCCGAACTATACAAAGTTGCCGAACTATACCAAAGCCGCAACGCAGAATTATTAATTTGCAGTATGTTACTACTGCTGTTACTCTGTATACGTTTACCTTTTCTATTTTTAGTGTTTTATATTAGACCATATAGTTAGCAATAGTTAAATAATAATTTTTTTTTTTAATAAAGTATTGTGTTAAATAATATATGTTTCTTTCACGACAGGTATGTTAAATTCCGCAATACAGTATATTAATTTATAGTCTATTACACAAATATAATATTTTTGACAATCTATACGATTTTTATTTATTTTTGAGCGTTTTTTACATATACACATAGCTATACATAGTTCGGCAAAAGTTCGGCAAAAATTCGGCAGTTCGGTGAAATAGTGAGTACCCTAAAAAAGTGGATTTAGACAATGTTATATAGGAGCACTTTACCAATACTGTAGTTATAATTTATTTATTTATTTAATATTTTCTTTTATTTATTTATTTTTATTTTATTTATTATTATTATTATTACTATTATTATTTATTATTATATTTTTTTGTCAGGTTTTGAGGTTGGTTCTAGGCGTTGCAGATTTCCTTGCAACGTCTAGACCCACAATAAAGCTTCGACAAAAGGAGACATAGTGAGGTAAGATGGGAGGGAGCCAGAGGGCTCAAGATAAGACCTAGCCTGAAGTAATGTGAATAACGGTTCCAGGCTAGGTTCAAGGGGTTTCGCGGAGTGAGTTTTAGTTGGTATGAGGCAGATCTTGAGTCCAACACTGTTGACAGATCGCTGTCTTCATGCGTAAATGCATTTCTCTCTTAAAAAGGTTATATTTACCGCAAATTGAAGAAGCAATCGAAGAATCAGCTACCGTCGATACTTGCTGTTGGATATAAATATCCCTGGACCGGTTTCGGCATAACGCCATCATCAGCAGGCGGGGCAACACTCGTACTTTTTCGGTACTCAAACCAGCACTTGACAAAAAACGAAAACGGGAAAACCATGACACCGGTACACATCATAATAAAAGACACAAAGCATCATAACGCCAGATGGCTCACCCGCACACCTGACTCACACACCTGACTACTCAGGGTCACGACCTTGACTCAGTACACATTCCCTTTATAAACCCTTTCCTACTTCCTCCCTTATCTTCAGAGGGCTCGTCGTGCTCATTGAGACTACAAGTTAATCACTGATTTAACTTTATTAGTTGAGAGCTCGAGTGTTGCCCCGCCTGCTGATGATGGCGTTATGCCGAAACCGGTCCAGGGATATTTATATCCAACAGCAAGTATCGACGGTAGCTGATTCTTCGATTGCATTTCTCTCTCTTTTTTGGTAACATTTTTCCCGCAAGAAAAATTTTGCCAAAAAAAAAATCTGAATATGCCTTAAATTATGAAGAAAAAACATAGTCCGATTGTCCAGAGTGGGGAGTCCCTCAAAATTTTAGAAAATGGCACAAGTTTTAGCTTTCCTGAAATAAGTGATTCCCTGTGGGTCACGTGCAAAACACGAAAGAAACATTTGTTTAAAGCTGATACAATAACCAATAAAAATAGTGTTTAACCTTCAAAATCGGGTAAAGAACATTAAATAAAATCTCTCAGGAACTATGTAGTTCCTGAGTTCTTCCAGTAGCCTTGAAGCTGACTTGAAGTATTACAAACTGTTATTGCTCTTTCCAAAACTCAAATAGATTGGTTAATTTATGTAAAGTCGGCGAATTCCATTGAATATATTGGCTTTTATATACTTTTGATCATTTAACAAATGTCATAACTTTAGTTTTATTAAAAAATCGTTAAAAAAGTAATATCAGTGTGCGCCGTGGAATGGTCTACAATATTAACAACACCAACTTCGTCTTTCCACCAATAAGCTTTAATTTAACAGAACCAAAGAATTGAAAGACTCAACATCTCACCGGCACTGTAGATGGCATTATAGCCGAAAGCCGGCTCTGCTCAGAGTCAAATTTAAGCTTATTGGTGGAAAGACGAAGTTGGTGTTGTTAATAATGTTAAAAAAATATTTTGATTAAAAAAAATCGTTTTATAAGAAATTGTATCAGCTTAAGAAAATGTTCTCTTCATGGTTTACACAAGACTCGGAACCATTTATAGCAAGAAAACTGGAATTTGCGAAATTTTCGAATATTTTTAGCGAGCGCATTAATACGAAGGGCTCCACTCTGGATAGGATGAATATGCTTTTCCTTAATAAATGAGGTATAATATCAGAAAAGTAAACAGCATTTGTCTTTCCACAACGATATAATTGAATATACAAAGCCAGCTTTCGACCATAACGATCATCATCAGTGCCTATAACCCAAACAAGGCAAAAATAAAATAAAAAGAAGTTAAAAAAAGTAAAAATAAAGAAAGCTAACTAAATAAGCAAAACAAAAGCTTTCTTTATTTTTACTTTTTTGACTTCTTTTATTTTATTTTTTGCCTTGTTTGGGTTATAGGCACTGATGATGATCGTTATGGTCGAAAGCTGGCTTTGTATATTCAATTATATCGTTGTGGAAAGACAAATCCTGTTTACTTTTATTGTAATATTCCACGTCTCAATAATTTTCGGATTAATATCAGAAAAATTTGGTTTGAAGTATTAAAAAAAGAGTCACATTTTTTAGACCTGGCTCTTGGTAAATTTTTAACCGTCCCTAGGGCGAGAAAAAAGTACCCTCTTGGGTTTCTTCTAGCTTTTTCTTACCTTTGCACTTATAATGCCACAAACGACCCATGAAGATCCAACCAAACTTGGTGATGAGGTACTTATTTAGATCGTCCTCAGGGTGCTCCTACCCTTTTCTCAGTCCATAATTTTTTAAGAGGCGCAGGACCATACAATTTTTTTATCGGCCAATAACCCGATTCAGGTAAAATGAGATGCTTTCTCATTTTTTGAGTCGACACTGAAGGAGGATAACAAAAATTAATAACTTTAGCGCTTTTTGAACTGTTATAAATTGTAATAACAAATTTATGAACATTTCAGCCCTTTTTTAAAATATTTATAGAAAATAAATTGACGAAGAGCTTTCGCCCAGGGAGCTTCTTTAGTTCTAGAAATTGACAAAAATAAAAAAGTTTGAAAATTAATAAAATTTTAAATGTTCGTTAATGTCACGTGTCTAACTAAGTAAATAAATACAAACTGAGTAAGTAAAACTAAGTAAAATTAAAATGAGATTACAAAAAATTCTGGCGCGGTGGTCCGCATGTCGGGCGAATTTCCTTTGGATGCGTGTTTCCGTGCTTTTTACATTATATAAGTTTACAACTACTAAATAATTAATTCCGGCGCGGTGCTCCGCTGTCGGGCGAATTTCATGTAGAATGCGTGTTTCCGTGCTAAAGAACCCATTTCTTGCTTATGCAAGAACCATGCCCATCTCGTGGTTCCGGTTCATACTTTAGAACCTAAGCAGTTACTCAATTGCCAAGCACTGCTCGTAACTCATTTTGTCTGTATTTTCCAAAGGAAATGCGCATAATTATCCAGTTGGTTATACAAAACGATTCCTCTAAAATTAGAAGTACGCACTATTATTTGCACTAATTTAAAGATTAGTTACATATCTTTAAGCTTAGTAAGTTATCTTAAAAGGTTTTAGCGCATTTCCTTTGGAAAATACAGACAATACGACATTTGTGTCGTGGTCCGAGGTTCGAATTTCGCCATGACGCCTATCCCATTAGCCGAATTTCCAAAGGAAATTCGCTAAAAGGAATAACTTAGGATTTTAAGGATTTTAACTAGGTCTTGTTTTTTGTTCATACTGTCTTTGTCAGCTTTTCTATATAGATCTATATAGAGCATTTCTAAAAATTTCCTTTTTTCTGTATGTGGTGCTGTATGAAGTAAATGACAGTTTTCTTTGTCTGGTCGGAGGTCAAGTTTTGTTATATGTTCTGATAAGGCCGTAAGGTTAGAGTTTTTAAGTATTTGGTTGTTATGTGTGTCGTCTTTTTTGAAAAGTTGAGAGGCCTCTCCTGTGTATGCACAGGTGAGACCTGTGCATTGATTAAATTAAAATTAAAATTAATTTATTAAATTAATTATTAAATTAATTATTAAATTATTATTAAATTAATTATTAAATTAATTATTAAATTAATTATTAAATTAACATTAATTATTAAATTAATTAAATTAATTATTAAATTAATTATTAAATTAATTATTAAATTAATTATTAAATTAATTATTAAATTAATTATTAAATTAATTATTAAATAATTATTTAATAAATAAAATTAAATTAAAAGTGAATCAATTATAAAAAAAACATTCAAAATTTTATTAATTTTTAAACTTTTTTATTTTTGTCAAGTCCAAGAACTAAAAAAGCTCAGAATCCCTGGGTAAAAGCTTTTCGTCAATTTATTTTCAATAAATATTTTAAAAAAAGACTGAAGTCTATCAATTTAATTGTTATTAAAAAAATATTGGCTCAAAATCCGTTTTAGGACAAAATATGTCGTTTGGAGCGAAAAATAGTTATTTATTCTACGGGGGGGGGGCACTCCTAAAATTGAAAAATTGGGTTCGATTAAGAAAAGTTCATTTTGCCTCATATGATTACGTTGTAGGTAGCAAGAACTCGTTGATTAAAAAATACTTTAATTTACAGCAATTTTATAAATTATTGGTAGGTGTGCCCCAAATTCATACTAAGAATACTGACTTGGGCAGTAATTGGAATTGGAATTATACACGAAGCAAGTGATTATTACATTATACTCCTGTTATTTTTGTGAGCGAGTTAAATGAGAAGGTTTTGCGGGAAGGATTTTTACTATGTTAAGGTAAGTATTTGTAATATAGTATATAGTATATAGTATATAATATATAAAAAAATATATAATAAAAAATAAAAAAAATATAAAAAATATAAAAAAATATATAATATAGTATATAGTATTTGTAAGTATAATATAATAGACAAAGTGGTAATTAATTAAGTGATACCTGTTGATAGTAGAGTGAAACTTATACAGCGTTTTATTCAATGATTCAGAAACCTTTTGAAATCTGGCATTCTTCTCACTAAAATGAAGACCCAGCTTCTGCCATAAAAATAAATGGTATCATTAAAAACTAGCTATTCTTGCAAATATATGTGGCGGACAGGATGCGTTGGATTGGCTGGAAACCTAAGTTGCTTAAAATTGGGTTACTTAAAATCAAGGATCTTGAATAAAGGGATGACGCACTAAGTCGATTTGCCATACAAACAAGTGACCCCATCGAAAACCAGAAAATAGAGAGAATTCAACACGAAACACACGTCAAAAACCAACTGCACATGCTTGGTACAAACTGCGCATGCTTACAATTCTTAAAACAGCGCAGGTCTTAAAATTTAGAGGCAAACTAACGTCACAATGGTTTCCATTGTTTATTGCTTGAGAAGGTTATAACAAAACACGCTTAAATTATCACTTACTGAAGAGGCAAAGTATATTCCAAAATTTAAAATTATATAAGCACAAATGACTTAATAAGCACCACAAATGTAACAATTACGAGAAGCACAGAAGAAAATTGAGAAGCAAACTCGACAACCTTGCTACATAACCTGCGTTTGGCGCTTTTTTCATTATAATCAAGGGGAAGGGGTATGTTTGCTTCTAATTCTCTATCTCATACAACTTCCATGGGGTCAGAAAAGTTCCTTAATGCGTCATCCCCTTTATTCAAGATCCTTGCTCAAAATTGATATTCAACTAACAACCACTAAAAAGGCCATATTGAAATTGGCTTAACTTTGGTTGTAACTACAACTGCCAGAGTAGTTTAAATCAAATTGGCTGAAATTAAAACGAAAATACAATCAATGCAGTTGTTGAATCCTAAATGAATCCAAACTTTGAATCTAAATACAGCACTTTAGTAGTTTAGTTTAAACCAAATTGGCTGAACTTAAAATTACAGTAATTTTGATTAATATTGTAAAAAAGTTGGATTTTTTAACTTTATATATATTATATATAAGTAATTTATATATAAATATTTATATATATATATATATATATATATATATATATATATATATATATATTTATATATATTTAATAAAAGATCTCTTTAGCACTAAAAATCATTTATAAGTTAAAAAATCCAACTTTTTTTTACAATATTAATCAAAATTACTATAAAATAAATAGTTACATAGTTTACATTAAATAGTTTACATTTATTATATGTAAATTATAAAATTTACATACCTGAAGTATTTGACTCTGTTCCATTGCTATTTGAGTTAGATCGGGATAAATTTTAAGCAACTCTCGCTCGAACTCCATTATATGTAAGTTAGGAGGTATGAGACTGGCTTTAACTCTATCTATAACTCTTCTCACTAGAGGTGTGTCTGGACTGAAAACTATCTTACCTCTGAAATCAGAGTTAATCTATATTAACCGTGGGGCTGAGTAACCCAAGAGTCCTCCAACTTTGCCTCACAAACAGTGATACATACTTAAAGGTACCTAGAATTTAAAGGTTGTTGAATAACTAATCGCCGAGTCCTTAAATAAGTTCTCTTTGTTCATAAGTCATACATGAAGTTATTAACAGTTAAAACATATGAAGTTTATTAACTAGTTTGTAGGGGTTAAGAACTAACTTTTTCTCCCTTGGCAATAAAAAGTGTTTCCTATTATTGGAGTTAGATCCAATTATATCCTATTTTTGGGGGTGTTGTTCAATTATTGTTTTTCTTTCTAAAATATATAAATACATAGTATCGGGAATACACTTCCCCGGCTTTCCCGCAGATACTAATTGTATATAGGGGACTGATCCATTTTTGTTAACACTTTCCTGGGGGCGGCACCCCTAAAATTTATAAGGGGGACCGAACCAAAAAAAAAATTATTGGCTCAGAATCCATTCTAGGTCAAAATCCGCCGGTCAAAAGCCTAAAATCCGATTCAAACCAAAAAGGCATTTAGAGCAATAAAAAAAAAAAAAAAATTTGTGGGGGAGGAGCAGCACTCCAAAAATTTATTAGAAACGTATGGAAATAAGAATATATTAATAATTACATGAGTTCAACGTCTGGAGATAAATCTTGTATGCCCATAAGAAGTAAAATGCTACTTTCCCCTCGCAATTACCTCCCTCAGTTTCGACTCAGGAGTTAATAGTCGTAACTTGTTCAGCTTTGTCTCAGAAGACAAACATATAAATCTCTCGGCTTCACTTTGGGAGTTAAATGCTTTGGTTCCCTCGGCTTTTGCCTTAGAAACCAACTAACTGCTCAAAGAAATAATAGTATTCTTCGCTTTCATGGTGCATAAATAACTATTACTTCATGAAAAAATCTTTATTGGTCGTTCTAAAGTTTTTTAAAGATATTGAAGTAAAAAAATTAACTAATGCTAGAGATGAATAACTCTACCCAATTAGAAACCCTAATTATTGACTCATTTGGGCTGACTAACTGACTGACGATAACTAGATATCAGACAAATGCAACAATTATAAATCTAAAAATGCGGGCATAATGGTTAGGGCGTGTGCCAGATACCCAGATCCCGGTCGGGCTTTATCAGGTCTTTACAAAATGTGCCGTCCTTTGAAAAGGACATTTAGCTTTAGGTCGATTATGTACAGAATTCGTAAAAGATCCTTTACCCTAAATAAACCTTGATTCAATCAATATTGATGACATTTGATTTGGGATTTTATTACTTTATTTATAATTAATTTTAAGTATTTTACGTTCATAATAAAAGATAAAGAAGTCTCCACAAAAATATATTTTCTATAGCAAAGCGCTTTCAACCTAACAAGAGGTCATCATCAGTGCTAGCCGTTGAATAAAGAAGAGGGTGATAGATGAGTCTTATAGATCATTGATATCTGATCTATAAGACTTATCTATCACCCTCTTCTTTATTCAACGGCTAGCACTGATGATGACCTCTTGTTAGGTTGAAAGCGCTTTGCTATAGATAATATATTTTTGTGGAGAGACTTCTTTATCTTTTATTAAGATGAACTCCATTAACGCTCACCTTAGTTCTTTTTTATTTTACGTTCCTTTTTAATGTTATACCTGGTTCCCTAGACTTCTTCAGACACAGCTAACCCTCCCCCACTAGTACCCCTAACCACACCCACACTAACTCCTTCCTCTGCTCCCTCCTCCTACTTGCTACCCAAAATACTCAGTCAGTAAACAGCTCTGATGATGACGTAAAGTCAAAACTGGTCGGTTATAATTTTTTATACTATTGTGGTTGACAATATATTAATTGTTTTTAATTCTAGAGTGTTTTTTTTATTAAACATCATGGTAAATATGTAATATGTAAATATTTTTTTTTTAAATTTTGTTGTTTTTTGTTTAATTTAATTTTTTGCTTTGGGTCCCAAGGAGGGGTGCCACTCTCGCCCTTATTGGCCAGTCCACTCCTGACTTTTAACTTATCAGGAAAGTTTCCTTGAGGATTTTACAGACCTGCGGTTTTAAAAAGCCAAAAGAGCTAAAATATATTTTAAAAGACTTAATAAAATATTCACTCTTTTAAATATTTCCGCTGCTGATTTCACCTTGGCTAAGCATAGTATAGTTTATATCTGTAAAGAAAGAAAATGACAGAAGGGTACATTACCTGACAAAAGGCTTGATGACGGCCCAAAGGGGTCCAAATTTGGGGTAGTATTCGATTTCTTGAAACATTTTATGGCAATTTGCATTTTCATTCTTATCTTCAGTCTCTATGGCTTCAAATGGAACTACAGCATCTATGTAGTTTTGATAACTGCAGAAAAAAATGAAATAATACAATTTCTGGCACGGTGGTCCCACATGCCGAGCGAATTTCCTATAGAATGCATTTTTCGTGCTTAGCAATCCATTTCTTGCTTAAAGTTCCGGTTTATGCTTTACATCTTGAGCAATTACTCAATTATCAAGCACTAATCCTAACTCATTTATTGTGCATTTTTCAACTGAAATGCGCATCCTGTTGGTTATACTCTTGGAATAATACTATATATAGAAGAAGCACTACTGATAACACGAAAGCCGGTTCACTGGTGTACCTAAGTAATGCTGCCACCCTAACAATATACAATTTTCTAAAAAAATTGGCAATACTTCCGGTTGCTGAATTATTATGTTCTATTATTAATTAATGATTGATTATTTATAAAATACTAATATAAATATCGGTCCATTACAATATTTAAATCATTTTAAATTGTAGTTTAACGTATTTATTAAAATTATATATAATAAGTAGTCCTCGTCAACTAAATGTAGATTCTTGTATTCCGCCACCCTTTTGCCATCTAAGACCAGTTTTATGAAATACTCAGCTGGTGTTTTAAGTTATTATATATGTTCTTTACGATCTTTCTACATTAATAGATATTTATGACAAATATTTAAAATAATGTTTTGTTGTCAGATTGGCAGCATTACTTAAGTACACCAGTCAACCGGCTTTCGTGTTATCAGTGGAATTACATTGTGTTTACGGCCCTGTGCTCCTTATATAGTATTATTCTTATATATAGTATATATATAGTATTATTCTAAGGTTATACTAAAATAAGCCTCTAAAATTAGCTGTGCACACCATTATTTGCAATAGTTAAATGCTCAGTTGGAGTTATTTATTTAGCAAATTTCCTTTGAAAAAAAAAATAGTTAGAAGTAGTGCTTCATAATTGAGTAACTTCTCAAGGAAGAACTTTTAAGGCAAGATTTATATATTATATATATATATATATATTATATATATATATATATATTATATATATATATAATTATAAAGAATATAAGAAACATTTAGAAACTTACAATAAAAACGTAACGTTTCGAACTGATTAAGTTCTTCCACAGACGAAGAGAGACTCATATATAATATATATATATATATATATATATATATATAATATATATATATATATATATTATATATATATATATATATATATATATATATATATATATATATATATACAGGGTATTAAAAGGACTGACTAATTTGAAATAATAAGATTGACTTTTAACCAAATAAACACTCTCACTTTAATAATTTAACAATAAATTAAAACTGACCAATATTTTTTTTCTCAGGACTTCCCAAAAAAGACTCAATGAAAATATTGACTATTTGACGCATAACCATATGTGAATTACAGGTAGACATCTAAGGTGCCAGCCTGTCATCTGTCAACTCACCCGTCAACCTGTTCATTTACAAACCTGTTCATTAAGCATTTTTAATGTATTTTAATAGATAATAACAATGTAGATTATCTAAAATTAAAGATCTTACTTCCACTAACCCTTCTTAGAATGGTCTGACCCATGAACGGTTAAAAATACCTGGATTTTTTCGAGTCCACAAACATGTCCAAAGTGAAGTTATGTTCGTTGCCACATATAAACTGATAGAAGTACTTCATCAGGTGGTTAAACACAGGTCCATACTTCTCTACAGCGTCTTTTAGCTTGCTGTCTCCGTCTAGCGGTGATGAAGTGTTTTCTAAAGTCCTGGAAAATACAGTCAATGTCAAATTATTCTTTAGATTCCTCACGAGCAGAGGAAAAACCTTTTTTCCTATTCCTTTCATCGAACTAAACCCATCAGAACTACACATCGTTTCACAGAAGCGCCCCTTATAGACTGTTTATCTCAATAAAAATATTAAATATTTTCGACACACACAAGTATATATATATATATATAGATCTAGTAAGAAGTTATGAGGTTTTGGTCATGATAAATAAACAACATTTAAGCTTTCGACCGTATGATTAGGTCTTCATCAGAAGTGTTTAATAACAAACTAAAGCCGTTAACAGAAAAGAAACAGATAACTAAATTTATTTTTAGTTTATATTTTGTTATATTTTAAATATTTTATTCTTGTTTCCTTTCAATACTAGTCAAAATTGTAAATTTTCTATAGTTATTTTCTATAGAGACAACCTTAATGTTAAGCCCCTGGGGCTAGATCTTTGTTTAGTTTGTAGTTCATTCTTCGATAGTATACACAGCTAGCTATTTTTAGATACCTTATCTGTTTCTTTCTGTTAACGGCTTTAGTTTGTTATTAAACACTTTCTGATGAAGACCTAATCATACGGTCGAAAGCTTAAATGTTGTTTTATTTATCATGACCAAAACCTCATAACTTCTTACTAGATCTCTATACGTATGGTCAATAAGTGCTATTTGTTATATATATATATATATATATATATATATATTATATTCTTTTTTTTATTGGTCAATGATGACTTGATCATATGACTTTCAAATGATATTAGTGATTTGTATTTATTCGCAAATTGTTGTATATTGGCGAAACCTTTACGAAAAATCACCCGGAAATGTAAGTTAAACATATTTACTGCCTGTATTTCATTCATATATGAAGTTAAATTATATTATTATCAATAGTTCCGAATTTATCGTTTGACATACACAATATGTTTAAACTAATTATATTTCTCAAATAATACAATTTGGAATTCGCTATATTGTGGCAATATACTTCTTAAATAACTAATAATATGAAATACTAATATAAGGGCAAAAATCAAGTGGCCGCAAAGCGGTACAGGAATGCCCGAGGCGGAAGCCCCTATATATATATATATATATATATATAATATATAATATATATATATATATATATATATATATATTATATATATATATATATATATATATATATATATATATATATATATATATATATATATATATATATATATATATATATATATATATATATAGGGTGTAGTTCCTGACTATACCCTTATCGTTTCATTCATTCATTATTTTCTTTTTTAAATGCTGCAATTATGACAACTGCCAAAATCTGCCATGATTGATCTCCACGACCGTTGAATGGTTTAATATCTCAAAATATAGCAAAAGAAGCAATACAATTTGTTCACACTGCTGGTACGCCGTGCAGAAGAAGCTGATGATTGCCTCTTAATTTAAATAAGGCCTATAAACTTCACATAGAAACACCAAAGACCGTATCCGACTAAAACGGACATGAGTTGGCGGTACATAAATGTTCGTTTCCCCACTTTTTTGGACTAAAAAATGGCGGGGAGTTTTTTTTTACCACGCTAGTGGTTTTTGGTAAAATAATTTATTTCTCCGATTTATCTGAAGATCTATTACTTACTCAATAATTGAGACGACATTAGCAATCTCATCAACTTGTCTATCGATGAACTCTATATGCTTAGTCAGATTGTTTATAGAGTAATTCGTGGGACTCTTTAACTCATCAGCTAGTTCAAAAAGAGATGATATGAAGTAATCAAACTTCTGTGCAAATGTTGAATTGATGTCCGAATTCATCAGCTCTACTTCTCTCAGAGTATTCATCAATCTGTTATAAATGCATGTCAATCAGCATAAGAAATTCAATAGCAAAATTATTAGTATAAAGGAAAACTGGGAGGTATTTTAGAATTTTTGAAATTCCTGGAGCTTTGATTTGCTATTGCTTATAATACAGGAGTGAAATATTTTCCAATATCGACTATTCACTTTTCTAAGGAGTATCAATTCCCTTCCAATGGAGTAGAAGTACGGAGATCGCAATACAGATTGTGATTTAAAAAGTAGGTACTATAACTAGATAATAAGTAAATGCAACTTATATCACGTCAAAATGTATACTACGTAAATAGCAGCATCTTTGACAGGTATCTAACCGAGCTTTTATTTGATTGGTCCATTAGTAATAATAGTTATTTATGCACCTAGTGAATAATGACCCCCATTATAACCCTGGTCACTGTAATGATTCCTAAGGCTGAAAGCCGAAGGAATCATGATTTATAAATCCCGAGGCCCAAGCCTAGGGAATTATTTATTTTAATCCCGAGGCTTTAGCCGAGGGATTACTTACAATTAGCTCCCGAGGCTTGCCGAGGGAGATAATTTGACGAGGGTTATAATAGGGCATTATTCACGTGGTGCATACAAAATTTTATCTCCAGAAGGAAAAACAATATATATGAAACAAAAAAAACTGTCTTTGTTTATATATAAAATCAGTGAAACATAATTATACTATTTTATGCAAAATTAACAAAAATACATCGTATAATATATTATACATACATAACAAATATCATAATAAACAAAAATATATAAATACCTAAAAGCTCTATTAATAAAAATTAAATGTACAATTGCTTATAGCTACAGGTTTTTTGTTATTATTAATATCTTTTGCTACTTCTGAACTTGAACTGGTTCCTGGCATAGGTTCATAATTAATTAAAGCAGTGGTTTTTTGAGTCTCAGTGAATTTTTGTTGTGAAACTTTTATTTTGTTTTGCACTGAGTTCTCTATATAGCCTTCGGCCACAGTTGTAGATCACCAGCCACTATGGCGATTTAATTTTGTCATGGAGGTCCCAGATTCTGCCAATATAGCGGCTGACAATCTACAAAAACAATGGCCAGTGTATTGTTAAGGGGTTTCAAGTTGTAAAAATTTGGCAATAGTACACCCATATTCAGATAACTTATTTTAACCGTATTTGCTTCGTCATCTATACAAGACGGTTGAGGATTATCGGGGATATCAGGAAACAATTAATCTATGTCGTTTACTATCATTTCATTATCACTTTCCATCGTAAACAACCGCACTAAATCCTTTTATGATAAATATAACAGGAATATTACTTGAAAGATAAGAAAAAACCTTAGTAAAAAAGTAGGTATTTATCGACAAAACAGATTTGAAAAATAAATTATTTATTTACAGACAGCGGGATTTAATGAATCAGTGCTGCCAACATAACTTTGTTTACTCAAAATTCTTTACGTAGATTTTGTAATTTTAACTACTCAATAATTAAGTTGGCTAAGTTGGATTATAACCCGGCGGGAAATAATAAATTATTATATCCCGCCGGGTTATAATGATGGTCATTATTACATAAAAACAAGCCCCGAAATGTTTTGATTATCTTCGCTTCACCGTGCTACATGCGACTTAATGTTCGGGCCTAATACCCGTAATAATGACTCTTATTATTATTTCCTATTTACAACTGTAAGCGAAAATCTTTTGTTTCTTTTTAGGATGTAAAGGTGAATTTAAAAGACTCTGTATAATAAATTAAAGACTTTTTTGTATGGACAAAAAACACATATTCAGACACCGATTCAGATATACAAATTAAAAACGCTACTACTAACAGTGGTTGTCCCGTGGAAGATGAAGGCGGATTTTCATGACAGGTGTTGTTTATGGAACATATCAAAGATCTGTAAAAAGCAAGAGGACCTGAGGAAGGCAGCTGTTTTTCTTCAAAATAACCTGAAAAATACCAGCAACATAAGGATTATGGGTAAATCTTCGGTATACGGTGCACCCTGTTATCAATACTATATATCGATATATTTTTAGTTACGTAAACGAGAACTGAGCACTTAAAAGGTAAGTAGCGTCGTTAAATTATTAATTATAATTAAAACATTAAAAAAACCATACAACAAATAAATGAAAACATTATCAACAAAAATATAATAAAAAACCTGAAAATAACAAACACAAAAATACGCGTAACATAAAATTAGATGTGGTGTACCATCGATTTCTTATGAAAACATAGTTAAAACATTATAAAAATATAAAAAAATATGAAAATAGTTATAAACCATTTTACAACAAATAAAAAAAACACAAACAAAAAAATATAAAAAAATAATAAAATATGTTCATAAAAGTAAAAGAAAAGGCATATATCGATTATTCCTACGTCATATCTCTAAACTAAAAATATATCGATCGAATATATAGTATTGATAGCAGGGTGTACCGTATACCAAAGTTCAGCCGGATTATGATGGAACTAATCCATAGTTAGGTAAATGAAACCGCATAAGCTCATGCAAATAGGGACCAAGAATTCAATACGGTGGCAACACATACCAGGAACCAGCTCGAGGAAATATTACACATTGATGCGTCTTTTAAGGTGAATTTAAAAGACTCTAACTTAATTTTAGTATGGACAAAAAACAAAGGACACTAGTACAATTATTATGTACGATTTTGAACTTTCTTCAAATGTTTAACGTTATGTTAATACGTAATTATTTCTCCGTCAATTCGTCATATTTTTGCAGTGACTTCAAAGTTGTATTGATAAATGTTCAAAGCTGATAATAAATATTTTTTTATTTATTTATGCTATAGATAAATAGTATTGTTAATCATGTGATCTGTTTTATTATTAGATTTATCTAATTATAAATCTAATAAATTTATCTATATAGATAGCACTTCTTAGTATAATGACAAAGAGACTAATACTATTAGAGGGAGGATACAAGTATCATCCTTGGGTAGCTAGGTGCTGTAACTGTACATTGGTGACAAAGAGACTAATACTATTAGAGGGAGGATACAACAGTCCTTATCATTCCTTGGGTAGCTAGGTGCTGTAACTGTACATTGGTGACAAAGAGACTAATACTATTAGAGGGAGGATACACAGCCGTATCATTCCTTGGGTAGCTAGGTGCCGTAACTGTACATTGGTGACAAAGAGACTAATACTATTAGAGGGAGGATAAACAGCCCGTATCATTCCTTGGGTAGCTAGGTGCCGTAACTGTACATTGGTGACAAAGAGACTAATACTATTAGAGGGAGGATACAACAGCCCGTATCATTCCTTGGGTAGCTAGGTGCCGTAACTGTACATTGGTGACAAAGAGACTAATACTATTAGAGGGAGGATACATCAGCCCGTATCATTCCTTGGGTAGCTAGGTGCCGTAACTGTACATTGGTGACAAAGAGACTAATACTATTAGAGGGAGGATACAACAGCCCGTATCATTCCTTGTGTAGCTAGGTGCCGTAACTGTACATTGGTGACAAAGAGACTAATACTATTAGAGGGAGGATACAACAGCCCGTATCATTCCTTGGGTAGCTAGGTGCCGTAACTGTACATTGGTGACAAAGAGACTAATACTATTAGAGGGAGGATACAACAGCCTGTATCATTCCTTGGTAGCTAGGTGCTGTAACTGTACATTGGTGACAAAGAGACTAATACTATTAAGGGAGGATACAACAGCTCTTATCATTCCTTGTGTAGCTAGGTGCCGTAACTGTACATTGGTGAAAGAGACTAATACTATTAGAGGGAGGATACAACAGCCCGTATCATTCCTTGTGTAGCTAGGTGCCGTAACTGTACATTGGTGACAAAGAGACTAATACTATTAGAGGGAGGATACAACAGCCCGTATCATTCCTTGGGTAGCTAGGTGCTGTAACTGTACATTGGTGACAAAGAGACTAATACTATTAGAGGAGGATACAACAGCCGTATCATTCCTTGGTAGCTAGGTGCGTAACTGTACATTGGTGACAAAGAGACTAATACTATTAGAGGGAGGATACAACAGCCCGTATCATTCCTTGGGTAGCTAGGTGCCGTACTGTACATTGGTGACAAAGAGACTAATACTATTAGAGGAGGATACAATCATTCCTTGGGTAGCTAGGTGCCGTAACTGTCAAAGAGACTAATACTTAGAGGGAGGATACAACCTCTCATTCTTGTGTAGCTAGGTGCCCGAACGGTAAATTGGTGACGTCATAGTTTTAGTCTCTTATAGGGTGTATAAATATGTGCTCCGATAGAAGTTGTAGGGGAGTGGGGAGTAGTTCGTCTCTCTCTAGGGAGACTATAGCGGGGGTAAGTACAGTTACGGCACCTATGGAAACTGTCTCACTTCCAGACCCCTTATCACTGTGTTAAACGGGTCCTGTACTCCCTCTAATAGTTTTAGTCTCTTTGTATAATGACAAAGAATTCTGGCTCGGAGGTCCACACGCCGAGCGCACTCCATTCGAATGCTTTCTATGTTGCCCACCAATGTTGTTCTTGCTGAAGTGTTCGGTTTATGGTTCATAGTTGAAACAGTAACACTTTCACTAATTTCTCAATTTTCTTGGATTTATCAAACAAAAATGCACGATTATAGCATAAGTTATTCAAAACTGTGCCTTCTCTAAGCTTAGTTTATGCCAATCTTCAAAATGTTTACCGCATTTCCTTTGAAAAACCAGAAAAATTGATAAGCAAGTAGAAGTGTTCCAACTGTAAAGCATAGACCGAAACCTGACCAACAACTGGATTGTTGATCAAGAAAGCAAGCATTCTAAAGAAACTTGCCCGATTCCACAGTGCACAGACCTCTGCGTCTGAATTAAATTGTAGTTATTAACTATGTTAATGAGTAAAATTAGTTGGACGTAATCCATTGTCAGTACTATTTACAATTAACGACGTTTATGATGGGGCCTTCCCCCATCGTAGACAAGGTTTCAAAGTGCATAACAAAGTCGTTGATACCTGCCTACGAAGTTAGGTTAAAGTCCTAACACCCAACACTTGACACACACACCGTCTTTCTCAAGACGAACCTGATGATGGGAGAAGTACCTGCTCCCGAAACGTCGTTAATTGTAAAGAGTATTGACAATGGATTACGTCCAACTAATTTTACTCATAATTCACCATTGTCACAAACTTTCACGTCTAAACTATGTTAATATAACGAGAAAACATTACCTCTGGGTCGCTTTGTTTTATACGAAATAATTGGTCAAGTGAGACTTACACTGGTGTATAGTTGTTTGAAAGCCTTTCAGTCTGACCAGAGCTAGTAGAAGGAATAGGCAGACAGGCCAAGCTATCTCCATTAGACATCTCACCTACAATATTATCAAATATGTTAAATATTGGCACAATATAATTACGCATGAGATCCCTAAAAAATGCAATGCAACATTCGTCAACTATATATGTTTTGCAAAACTCGGCAGGATCGAATAATATGTATTCGGAATATACGAGTTTTATAAATTATAATCCCCCAGCCGATGGCGAGGGCAGGCTATGGAAATTACCTGTCAAAGCTAATAAGTTCATTCTCTTCACTGTTATTCTGATTCAATGTATTTTTAGTAAAATTAGTTTATTTTCTTTACAGTTTTAGTTATACTTTACAACATTTTAAAATTGTAACTTTATTTAAACAAAATAAATCAACAAAAAAATGAAATAACTAACGAATCTAAATGTAAAAATCTGATGATTCATAAACAGCAAGTAAAAAATTTAAAGAAGCCAAAATATCAGTGTTGACATGATTTCATTTATAATTATATTTATCAAGCAATAGAGATATATTACTAGAGAGGCCCTATAGGTTAAATTTTGAAACATCGAAAGAGAGTGAAACCTGACCACCTCCCTTAAATACGATCAAAAAATCAGTACAAAATTTCAAGTAAATATAAATCAAAATACAAGGAATATCCTTGAAGCCGAAAACAATTGATTCATTATTCACTCTTGGAGGAAGTTAATGAAGTAACACAGCCCCTGAGAGCATAGAAATATATTACTAGAGGGGCCCTATTAACTCCCTCTTAGAGGAGGTTTCAATGAGGTTACACAAAGCCCCTGAGAGCCCCACTAAAAATGTTTCAGGCCTCTCAATGTATTAAGACAGGCTATGCCCCCTCTAGTATATATCTCTATGCCTGAGAGCCCCAAAAAGATGTTGCAGACCTCTCAATGTTATGAGATAGGCTATGCCCTTCTAGTGCATATTTCGGCTCCGTATCGTTCTGTCGACAAATTATTTGAGTTTGTCGACGGAACGAATCGGGTTATTGCGTCGACAAATCATTCCGTCGACAAGTTATTTGTCGACGGAACGAAATCACACCCATATTTCTATGTATTAAGCGTTTAAAAATAATACTTCACGTGGCACCCCTTATACAGATTCAACGTTAGATCGATACATGTGTCCATAGAGATATATACTAGAGAGGGCATAGCCTATCTTAATACATTGAGAGGCCTGAAACATTTTAGTGGGGCTCTCTGTAACCTCATTGAAACCTCCTCCAAGAGGTAGTTGAGGTTATAATTAATCAATTGTTTTCGGCTTCCCGCAGATTGTTTGTGTTGTGATTTGTATTTTAAACATTCTACTATATAATTTACTGTTTTTTTGTTCTGTTTATTTGATGATAATGATAATCGAATGTGGTCAGGTTACTTTTTCGATGTTTCAAAATTCAACCAATAGGGCCCCTCTAGTAATATATCTCTATGCATGTGTCGACATTAAATAGGATTGATACATCTTGATGGCGAGACCCCGGGGGTAGGGTTACCATATCCTAAATTTTAAAAAGCGGGGGAAGTGGCCGAGTGCCCCCACTTCCCTTCTAGACCCAACACAGATAATCTGTTGATTAATAAAATAACTTGTTTTTGTTACTTTATGCATTAATTCCTAACAGGTGCATTATTATTTATTATAGATTAAAATAAATTGCTTTGTGAATACTTACTTGCATACAGTACATTCAGATTCATTAGAATACCTCACTTCCTTTAAAAACTTAAAGTCTACCTTATGAATGTCTTTGAATTCAAATCTATATTAATATATTACATTTATCTACATCTAATATTAAAATTTAAATAATACACACGACAGAACAAAAAATCTTAAAATAATGATTTAGTAAGAAATCTTTAAATAAAACCAAGCTGGTGATGTATGAATCAGCAAAAATTATAAAATTTCAATTACTTAAATAATACAGTGTTGCCACTTAGTTTTATTCTTTTCATGTGCTTTTCACATTCTTAAAAAAATAATAATTTTATTAAAAAGTGGATTGACTCAAGTTACATTTATTCCATGATTTTTTCATCTTTTAGTAGAATTTATTTCTAAATATATTTTTAAATTGTGGTATCATCTGGATTAATAAGTTCAATTGTTATAAATTTAAATATCTGTATAAAGATTTTTTTAAAAACGGGGAAATGGTAACCCTACCCAGAGGCTACCACATTTTTTTTAAAAATGATCTGCCATATTGAAAATAATGGGTAATTTTTACGGTTGATATAGTCACACGTACTAACATGCACGTCGTCCCAAACTTCTGAAATAAAAGAACTCACTAACATTCGTTTAATTATAGCAATGGCGAGCGAATCGAGCCTTATAGCAATCTGGCGAGCCTTTTTTCTATATTCTCGTTTATATTTATAGTAATCTAGTCAGTGAAGCGAGCCCTTTTTATGTACCTAATTTTATCATTTAGCAATTTCGCATATTTTGACAAATATACTTAAAGAAATCTAGCGAGTTTACGAGATGATCACAGGGGAGGGAGGTGTTTTTTTTAAGTTGAAAAGAAAGGGAGACTTACTGATTATGAATATATAAATTTGTATGGTGTGTGTGTTTAGATATTATAACAATTATATCATCTGATACTACCGAGTTTTGCAAAACATGAATAGTTGACACAATATAATTGTGCAAGAGACACCTAGGAAATGTAACAAGCAAAAAGCAATGCTACATCTGGGAACTGTTCCATCATTCGACATTCGTCATCATTGATGGCTTGACATAATGTCATGTCCCACTCTGTTTCGTTACGTCTAACTCATCAGGGCGCCGACAGAGCCTGAACTCACTCTGACCTTCAATTAATTCGAAGAATATAATGTGAAGTACTTACCAGAGACGAGCGGTGCTCTCTTACCGCATCATGCATGGCAAGCAAAACATATATCATCTGATACTACCGAGTTTTGCAAAACATAAATAGTTGACACAATATAATTGTGCGAGAGACACCTAGGAAATGTAACAAGCAAAAAGCAATGCTACATCTGGGAACTGTTCCATCATTCGACATTCGTCATCATTGATGGCTCGACATAATGTCATGTCCCACTCTGTTTTGTTACGTCTAACTCATCAGGGCGCCGACAGAGCCTGAACTCACTTTGACCTTCAATTAATTCCTAAGAATATAATGTGAATTAATTGAAGGTCAGAGTGAGTTCAGGCTCTGTCGGCGCCCTGATGAGTTAGACGTAACGAAACAGAGTGGGACATGACATTATGTCGAGCCATCAATGATGACGAATGTCGAATGATGGAACAGTTCCCAGATGTAGCATTGCTTTTTGCTTGTTACATTTCCTAGGTGTCTCTCGCACAATTATATTGTGTCAATTATAACAATTCATTGATGTGTTTGTCTTAATCTTTTTTAGTAAAAAAAAGGTATTTATTGTAAAGTGATGTAGAAATTCATACAGTAGGGGTGGGGGCGCGGGACACCCCCGCCCCCACCGTATAAATTTCTACATCACTTTAATTTATTGGATGAGGCTGGAACTTCAATATACAAATATTATTATACAAGGAAAGCAAAATAGAGAAGTCAAAAAATTGAATCCCAGGGGCCTAATAAGGGGGGATCCTATATGGCTTTCCAAGTTAAGGTTCTTTTTTTAACTATAAAGTGGTATTAATGATTATAGCAAGCTTAATTTAATTTATTTAATGTTACAATCATAAAATTAAATCGAATGAATTGGTTTAATTTGAATAAATAAAAATAAAATAAACTATGTTTAATTTCTAGAGCCCATTTTGTAATGCTTTAGGACCCAGATCAAGTATGTTAAGGGCCATCATAGGATCTAGTCTTTGAACGAGGCCCTTAAATGTTATAATAAATAGGGGCCATAAAGATCTAAAATTTAGAATACATTTTAAGATTACTTAAAAAAACAAACATCTAGAATAATAAATAAGTTGAGCTGTGGATAAGTTAAGATGCTGCTTTGGGCCCTGGTCGAGTATGCTAGAGCACTTTTTGGCCCTAGTCTTCCGTATGGGAGCCTTATAAGTCCAGGTAAAATAAATACCGTCCATCAAGACCCTAGATTCAGGTAATAATAACAAATTGAGAATATTTTTAATTACTTTAAAAAGCATTTGTCTTTAGGAGCTTTTTAGGCCCTACCTAAGGGTATTAGGGCCCCTTTGACTCTGTTGTTGTTATATATTATATATATATATATATATATATATATATATAATATATATATATATATATATATATATATATATATATTATATATATATATATTATATATATATAGTAATTATAAATATATTTATATATATATATATATATATATATATATATATATATATATATAATTATATAATATATATATAGTAATTATAATATATTATATATATTATAGGCTTCAAAATATTGAATAATCTTTTTTAATTTGCTTTTTTTTCTTTAAGTTTATTTTTTAAGAAAATAAACATGCTTTGTCCTGCTAGCAAAGCATGTTAACACTTCAGGGCGGAAAGTTTGTAGCCACATTTTTTTTATTAGCTCATAGTTGTTGGTATTTTCAAAATTGTTGAAAAGTTAGCTGTCAGCTAGCAGGGTAAGACCTTGGTGCCCTAGATCAACGCCTAAACTAACTGAATGGTCACAACTTACTAAGGAAACAATAATTAGTAAAGTGCTGATCTCTTTTATCAGTGATTAGAGCAACATCAAATATTAGTTCCTTCACTTTTACAATATTCTTAACTTTCGAAAAATGTAAAGAGTTGGTAAATATCTTTTGAATAATATTTCAAAATAGAAAATAAACGTATAGCAGGAAATTTTCTTGTTACCACTTATTCAACTAGCAGCTAAATTATTGAAAATGAAAAATTGCCATGTAATTATTTTTTATGAAGTTATACATTGTTCATAGGCTTCATAACCTCTTCTAACTTTAAGACTAAGGAATCTTTCTTTAGTCACGGAAGTTGACTTAAATGTGAAAGAGAATTTTTTTTTTTGGTTCATAACAAATAATTGATGGAATAAGTTCTGTTATAAGATAATTTTAAGAAGTTAAAAAAATTCTGTTTACATTAAGTTACCTGAACTTTTGTTTCCATAGTTAAAAACTTTTTCAAGGGCATTAAAATATCGAATCGACAGTGTAGAGGCACTTGAGTAGTACTCAGGTACAGTGTGTTGAGGTCAGCAAGCACTCAATTGTTTAGTCCTAGAGTGAATTGCTTCGAGACAACATCTAAGCCCTAATGTATAACTGTGTTAAGTCAAAAGTAATCAAGAGTAGAACTTATAGAATGCAGAGTCTGAAGTCATTCCTCTTTAGAACAATTCTTAGAGCAATCGTTCAAGGGAGCAAGACAAAGGTAATACAAAAAGTTTAAAATTAATTAATCCATAGGAAGATCCCATGGTTACCGAAGTAACACTTTTATCCTAATTTAATATTTAGATGCTTTCTACATAATTATTTTAGATAAATCTTTACCTTATTCTCTTCCTGAGTGTATATTCTTCGGGATCTGATGGTTACCTAAGTAACACTTTTATCTTAATTTAATATTTAGATGCTTTCTACTAATTATTTTAGATAAATCTTTACCTTATTTCTCTTCCTGAGTGTAGTTCTTCGGGATCTGATGGTTACCTAAGTAACACTTTTATCCTAATTTAATATTTAGATGCTTTCTACATAATTATTTTAGATAAATCTTTACCTTATTTCTCTTCCTGAGTGTATAGTTCTTCGGGATCTGATGGTTACCTAAGTAACACTTTTATCTTAATTTAATATTTAGATGCTTTCTACATAATTATTTAGATAAATCTTTACCTTATTTCTCTTCCTGAGTGTATAGTTCTTCGGGATCTGATGGTTACCTAAGTAACACTTTTATCTTAATTAATATTAGATGCTTCTACATAATTATTTTAGATAAATCTTTACCTTATTTCTCTTCCTGAGTGTATAGTTCTTCGGGATCTGATGGTTACCTAAGTAACACTTTTATCTAATTTAATATTTAGATGCTTTCTACATAATTATTTTAGATAAATCTTTACCTTATTTCTCTTCCTGAGTGTAAGTTCTTCGGGATCTGATGGTTACCTAAGTAACACTTTTATCTTAATTTAATATTTAGATGCTTTCTACATAATTATTTTAGATAAATCTTTACCTTATTTCTCTTCCTGAGTGTATAGTTCTTCGGGATCTGATGGTTACCTAAGTAACACTTTTATCTTAATTTAATATTTAGATGATTTCTACATAATTTTTTAATAAATCTTTACCTTATTTCTCTTCCTGAGTGTATAGTTCTTCGGGATCTGATGGTTACCTAAGTACACTTTTATCTTAATTTAATATTTAGATGCTTTCTACATAATTATTTTAGATAAATCTTTACCTTATTTCTCTTCCTGAGTGTATAGTTCTTCGGGATCTGATGGTTACCTAAGTAACACTTTTATCTTAATTTAATATTTAGATGCTTTCTACATAATTATTTAGATAAATCTTTACCTTATTTCTCTTCCTGAGTGTATAGTTTTCGGGATCTGATGGTTACCTAAGTAACACTTTTATCTTAATTTAATATTAGATGCTTTCTACATAATTATTTTAGATAAATCTTTACCTTATTTCTCTTCCTGAGTGTATAGTTCTTCGGGATCTGATGGTTACCTAAGTAACACTTTTATCTTAATTTAATATTTAGATGCTTTCTACATAATTATTTTAGATAAATCTTTACCTTATTTCTCTTCCTGAGTGTATAGTTCTTCGGGATCTGATGGTTACCTAAGTAACACTTTTATCTTAATTTAAATTTAGATGCTTTCTACATAATTATTTAGATAAATCTTTACCTTATTTCTCTCCTGAGTGTATAGTTCTTCGGATCTGATGGTACCTAAGTAACACTTTTATCTTAATTTAATATTTAGATGCTTTTACATAATTATTTTAGATAAATCTTTACCTTATTTCTCTTCCTGAGTGTATAGTTCTTCGGGATCTGATGTTACCTAAGTACACTTTTATCTTAATTTAATATTTAGATGCTTTCTACATAATTATTTTAGATAAATCTTTACCTTATTTCTCTTCCTGAGTGTATAGTTCTTCCAGAGTAGCAACCTCAACTTAGACAGAATTTGCTTCATATTGTCTATTCCAAGGTTCAATGGAATTTTGGGTAATTAGGGTGTATAATTGAAGGTTAAAGCAAGGGCTACAGGAGATTTTAGTTCTATTTAGGCAAACTAATTAACGATCAAGGGACATTTGAGGCAATCAGAGCAGACTAAGGTTCAAGGGATTATAGGTTTTTTCAGCAAAATATTTAGATATTATTCAGCTACTATATCACATAGATAAGCCAATAACTCTCACAACTTAAACTGTCAATCATGTTTATTTGACATCAAAATGACTCAAAAGTAAATATTTATCTATTAAAAAAAGACAATATTTTAGTTTCTGTGGAAACTTTAAATTATTTAGAAACCTTTAACGGTATTGAATTTAATAAAAATACAGCCAGGTGTGTTTTCCTTTATTCAAGGAAGATGTTTAAGTAAGAATCATGCAATCGCTATGTCATTATTTGACGTAGAAACTGGAACTTTTGTAAACATGCTCGGCAAATTATGCATGTTCTTTCATTTAATTGTTAAATATTATTTGAATTTTTACTCTTCTTAAAACAAATTAACACAGCTAGACACATTCTGCAGGTTTCAGTAAGATGTAAACAAAAAAAATTTGTGTGATTCTAAACAATATTGGGTAAGCATCTGGCTCTTGGGTCGTCAGCCTACCTTACTAGAGTACATATTAAACGCATAACATTAATGTATTGATGTTTAGTCTATCTATACATATTTCAGGCGTTTTTTTTATAAAAAAGTTCCTCCTTGTTAATTGAAAATAACCAGGGCAAAGTATACGAATTTCATACATTAAAATGGGTAAATTAAAATATTACCCAATATTGTGGCTGTGGTTTGGTGATAAAATTGAAGTTTTGCATCACAAAAGGTCAATATTGTAAAGTAAAATCAATATAAGATTACGAACATTGTGATTTAAGGTCATTTTAAAAAATAAACACCGGTTGATGCTGGGATCCGTGGTGCAGCGGCAATATAGGCAATACACAACTGTATTGCGTAGTTAGTCTACCCAAAAAACCTGCAGGCTCACACAAAATCATATTTTTATGATTTTGTGTGAGCCTGCAGGTTCTTATTCAATAAATATTTTTATTGAAACATAACACTTTTTTCGAATCCGACGAATTTCCAAAATGTGTTTCTTACATTTTTTACTTTTGTTGCGGGATAGTATAATCAAAGAGAATCCAATTTAGTGTAATTATGTGTTAGTATGATTAACATTTCACAATATACTGACAACTTTCTCAATCATATACATATATGTTTGATTTAAAATGCTTTTAGAGTTATTAAATTACTAACCGTTGATTTATTACATATTAATTATTTAGGGTGATGCGTATAAGAGGGTACTCCCGAAAAACCCGGAATGGAATTTACTGGAACCAAGTTATAAACAACTAAAAACATTAAAATTAAAATATTTAAGCAATAGATACGTGTTTGGATGCGATTTTCCGTGCTTAATAACAATCCTGGTTGGAATATTAATTTTTTATAGTTTTTTACATTATATAAGTTTATAACTACAGAATAATTACGATTCCTCAATATAGGTTATTTATTGATATATATTTCGATTTAATATATTAATTTTAGTTTAGTTGTTTATAACTTGGTTCCAGTAAATTCCATTCGGGTTTTCCCCTCTTATACACATTACCCTAAATAATTAATCAGTGATAAATCAATGGTTTGTAATTTAATAATTCTTTAAGCATTTTAAATCAAACATATAAGTATATGATTGAGAAAGTTGTCAGTATATTGTGAAATGTTAATCATACTAACACATACTTACACTAAATTGGATTCTCTTTGATTATACTATCCCGCAACAAAATTAAAAAATGTTTAGAAACGCATTTTGGAAATTCGTTGGATTTAAAAAAAAGTGTTACGTTTTAATATTTTTACGATTTTGCGTGAGCCTGCAGGTTTTTTGGGTAGACTAACTACGCAATACAGTTGTGTATTGCCTATATTGCAGCTGCACCACGGATCCCAGCGTCAACCTAAACACCTTATGAATGAAGATCTTCAGAGGGCTCGTCGTGCTCATTGAGACTAGAAGTTAATCACTGATTCAACTTTATTAGTTGAGAGCTCGAGTGTTGCCCCGCCTGCTGATGATGGCGTTATGCCGAAACCGGTCCAGGGATATTTATATCCAACAGCAAGTATCGACGGTAGCTGATTCTTCGATTTCATCTAGTGTCGGAAGAGTTTTGTCCTCTTCGTTGCAGAACATATTTAAAGTAAAAGTTAAATAGAAGATAAGTTTTGAAAGGTGAAAATTCTACACAGCCATGAAATTCTTTTAAGTAACATGTCAATCTCAAATTTTAAACAAAGACTTACAAATTCAAGAATTAGTTTAATAACCCATTCAGAAAGTAAATATTGACAGGTATCAACAAATACTGACTATATTTATCACAAAAATACTGTTACAACAATCACATGCAAGCTGATAGAATTTTAAGGTGATTCAATTGGAGGGTTTTTATGAATGAAATAATTATTTTTACATGATAGGTTATAAGTTAAGTGACATCATTGCAGGAATAAATAGTAAATTTTAAATGTTGACCACCTATACCAATTCCTGCAATGACGTCACACGTCATTCATAAAAAACTCAAGTTATAACCTCCAAATGCGTTGGTTTGTTTACATCAAATTGAATCACCATATAAATCGCTAACATCTCGAATAACATGTACAAATTATATACAAAATATCATAAGCTTACATTTTCTTTAAAAATAAACAAAGAAGAACAGATATAATATATACACAAAAATATCAATAAAAACTACAACAAAAATATATAATTTTTAAGTAAATTAAATATTTACATAACAAGAGAGGGAAGTAAATTTTATTAATGTCAAATTTCAGGAAGAGACAACAATATTAAATCCAGGGGCCATAAAGGCGAGGGATTTAAATAAAGTATCTCTAGAGGCACGCCAAAGCAGGAAACCTTGGTTTCCGCAACGGAGGCAAAGCTGAAATAAATTAAGAGTTGAAATCTTTCTTTCGAGCTTATTTATGACTATACAACTATTTACAAGTCAATTTCACCCATGACTTAAATCTAAAAATACTTAAATCTAATTTTTTTTAAATTAACAATATTAAGAATTATGTAAAACGGTAACAAATTTTGTGCAACAGTTTCAGTAAATATATTAAATCATTAGTTGTTTTGACAGAGATTTTATGGTGTATGTTAAACATGGTTAATATTTAATACACTTGAGTTAAAAAAAATATATATATATTTAATTGTCAAACCACAATACATAAAAAAGAAAAACTGACCGGTTTATAAAAAGTGTCTCAGTTTATAAATAAACTGACTCAGTTTATAAAAACTCTGAAGATGACTAACTAATAGTCGAAACCGGTCAGTTTTTCTTTTTTATGTATTGTGGTTTGACAATTAAATATATATTTTTTTAAACTCAAGTGTATTAACCATGTTTAATAATATATTGTTATAAATTGTTCAACTATGCACTTTATAATAAAAGATTAATACCATTTTCTATAGAAGCTAAATTTATTTTTAAAAAAATGTAATATTAAAAAGCAAATGAAGTAATTTGCTTCATTTGGTTTTTATATTTATTTTGCTTTCATATTTAATTTTAGTTATCGATTTATTTTGTTATGTTGTATTACTTTACTTTATCTATATTTTTTTTTTTGTTAGTTTATCACTGATAATGAGACTACATTTTAAATACAAATAAACTAATCAACAAAATAAATAAATTAACATAATACATTTAAGGTTTAAATTAAAAATAGTAACATAAAAATAAAAAAGTTAAAATGAAAACCAAATAGCATAAAAGTACGTAAAACGAAAACAGAATCAATTAAATACAATAACAGACCTAATAAATCTAACTAGAAGTTAAAAAGCAAGTTATAAAATCGACCAATTAATCAACAACTATTTAAGAGCTAAAGAACACAGACAAACTGGGGTCTCTTCTAAGGCACTAAACAATGTTCAGTATTTAAATCCACGGAGTCCAACCTGGAAACATGTTAGCAAGGTTATCAAAACTGAGGGGTCTCTTCTGAGGCACTCAGAATGTTTTTCGTTTAAATCCACGGAGTCCAACCAGGAAACATGTTAGCAAGGTTATCAAAGTTAGTAGCCTCTGCTATTAGAAGTCGAACCTGTCCTTCAACAGACAAGGGCCTCGTAGATCTTTGCTTAGTCATCACGACACCACTCAGCCGTCTCTGAACATTGTCTATGTGTGACTTGGCCTACCAACAAAAATCATAATAAAGTAAATTCACTTTGTGTGACTCTACACTATAAATCTCCCAAATTCACAAAATAGCTTTAATTCATCAAATGCAAAAAATTATTTGCATGTATTCTTCATAAGAATAGCAAATATGACATGTTGCATATTTGCTATAAAAAAACAAAAGTGTCAAATAGGATCCTTTCTATAAGCTACAATAGTAAAAATTGATGTTATTAATTATACTTGGAGCCAATGATGGAGGTCAGCCATGATATATTGGTTATGGCACACAAGTATATCACAGTATACTTAAAGCTTTTGAGTTTAAAAAAAGATTATGGGTTCAATCCCAGCACAGGTCTTTATGATTTTCATGAGGGATACAAATTTTGTCTACAGTGTCCTTCTAAATGGGGGCCTTTAAAATGGCGGGTATTCATAAAAGTTTCTTAACCCTTAAAAATACCCTTCATGGTGCAAGTAAAAATGCAAGACCCTCACAGACAGCTTCTGGTTTGTTGTCACAAAATGTTGGAGAGATTGGTTCAAAATATGGCAACTAGATTTAAAACTAGTTTATACAAGTGGCATACTGCGATGATATTAGCGAATTTTCAAATGTATTCGTTAAAAAAATTGTGATTTATATGTCCAGCAATAAAACCGAAGCTAACGCTGATAATAAAATGCAGCTACGTATTTTTATTAACCATACATAGCAGTAAATGTGTAAAAAATATACATTTGCCCGACCTCAACACTCTTTCAAGATTTTTTGAAATAATATAATTGTGCGAGAGACACCTAGGAAATGTAACAAGCAAAATGCAATGCTACATCTGGGAACTGTTCCATCATTAGACATTCGTGATCATTGATGGCTCAACGTAATGTCATGTCCCACTCTGTTTCGTTACGTCTAACTCATCAGGGCATCGACAGAGCCTGAAGTACTTCTGGTAAGTACTTCACATTATATTCTTCGGAATTAATTGAAGGTCAGAGTGAGTTCAGGCTCTGTCGGCGCCCTGATGAGTTAGACGTAACGAAACAGAGTGGGACATGACATTATGTCGAGCCATCAATGATGACGAATGTCGAGTGATGGAACAGTTCCCAGATGTAGCATTGCATTTTGCTTGTTACATTTCCTAGGTGTCTCTCGCACAATTATATTGTGTCAACTATTCATGTTTTGCAAAACTCGGTAGTATCAAATGATATATTTTTTGAAATGTTTGTGGGGTCATCACTGAGGGTTAATAACGTCACACATATTTTTTAAACATTAGGGTTCGGGACATTATCACTGTTGAGTTTTGTACCAAGAGAAAGCGTTTGAAAGATATCGTGTCCCATAGAAACGTCTAGAAACAAAAATCTTGTACATACTGACACACACGCATACCCATAATATATTCAGTGAGTCCCCCATCTTCCAAAAAAAATCATTTTTTAATAGAGCTATCAAGAACTAGACCCATGAAAGGGAGTATGTGCTGGCTTCAGAGATAAAAAAGGGCTAAAAAACTGTTAGTTGGTAAAAAGAGCCTAAAATTCGCCTATTTGCCAGGTACTGAAAAATTTCCCTTCTTTTCAATTCCTCCCCCCCTCCCTAATAACTTTGACAAGAACAACCCCCATACTGACCACTTCATTGGTATACTCAAGCTGCTGGTCTTTAGATTTAGTCATTTCCTTGGTGTCAAATATTTTAGGATCGTGAATGAAAGGCTTCATAGTGGCCACGAGGTGGTCTGTGTATTTCCTCATGACTCTAGTAGTTTCCTCGCATGATCGTATAAACATGCCCTCGTAGCCTGTTGACCCCATCGCACTGATCATGTTCTGGGTCAGTCTAAATGGCACTAATTCTGGAAACTGCAGTGATTCACCCTAACACATAACATCATATATTGTTATAAGAATAAAAGATAATTTACTATAACTTTTATATTAAGGGACTTGACAGCTAAATATAAAACAGGAGGGGATAGGATTTGAACCTCCTCAAATCAGCCAACATTTCAAAATTATTTTTAAGAAAATACAAAGAAGAGAAAAAAAACAGAGTTTATCCACTAATGATTTATTATTATAAAGGCCCCGGTAAATTTAAGGAGTGCCACTCTCTGAACAACAAAAAAATGCCCCACTTATAAGATTTGGGGGCTCTAACTCCAATAATAGAAAACACTTTTTACTCCCCAAAAATGAGACATTTAACTTGACATTATATACTATCTGGAGTTAAAGGTACTTTTTAATTAGATTCTCTTACCATCTTATTCTGTATTTTACATACATATATTTTAGTACTACCTTATTAAAGAGCATGTTAAAGTCTACATGTTGAACATGTCCTGACACAGAGTCTATAAGGATGTTCTCACAGTGTCTGTCTCCAAGCCCTTCTATATAACCTACTATAGACATAACTGCAGCTGTACGGATAAACCCTCTTCTTGCTAGATACCTGGTAACACATGGTTCAATAAGCATTAGAGAAAACAAATACTTACTATAAAAACAATATATATAAATAAAAGAGAAAGAAGTCTCTCCACAAAAATATATTTCTTTTAGCAAAGCGCTTTCAACCTAATAAGAGGTCATCTTCAGTGCTAACCTAAAAAACAAAATAATACAATAAATCAGAAAAATAAGAGAAAGCTAATAACTATATATATATAGTTATTAGTTATTAGCTTTCTCTTATTTTTCTGATTTATTGTATTATTTTGTTTGTTAGGCTAGCACTGATGATGACCTCTAGTTAGGTTGAAAGCACTTTGCTATAAAGAAATATATTTTTGTGGAGAGACTTCTTCCTCTTTTATTAAGATGAACTCCATTAACGCTCACCTTAGTTCTTCATAAAAACAATACTTACTATGAAAAAAAGAATATCTTTTATGTACAAACAATACAATAAAACTGAGAAATCGAAGAACTGGATATGACGCAATGATCAGCTAACCATACGTACAACAAACCAAGAAGGAATTGGTGTGGAAACAAAAGCTGATAAAGGAATACAACGATTGAGACAGTGAAAAATGCTTGGCTCTGACCTATGGATTAAGACCGGGCATGGAGGGTTAAAGAATACATTCAGCTGATCCTTGCTGTTGAGGCGCCACAACTCTCACCTCATCAAAAATACACAGCTCCAAAGATATTATATATATATATATATATATATATATATATATATATATATATATAATATATTATATATATATATATATATATATATATATATATATTATATATATATATATATATATATATATATATATATATATATTATATATATATATATATATATATATATATATATATATATATATATTATATATATATATATATATATATATATATATATATATATATATATATATATATATTCGACCTACAGGGAACCAATTATTGCAAGAAACCTAGAATTTGTGCGATTTTCTATTATTTTGAGCGAGTGCTTTCATATTAAGGGCTCCACTAGGGGATAGGCAAACTATGTTTTTCTTTCATAATTTAAGGTATATTTTCAGAAAAATTTGGTTTAAAGTATTACAAAATAAGTCACATTATTTAGGCCCTAGCTCTTAGACTATATTTTTTATGGTATCCTGTAAGTTTTAAGTCAACCTATACCAAAATTTGAATTGGAACCTGAGGTTGGTTCTTCTACCCACCCTATGATGTAGGCAAAAGAACCTGGTGCCTTATTTTAGCGAATTTCCTTTTTATTTAAAACAAAGCCTATACTTGATTTTAAAGAAGGCTTAGGCCTCTGGTAAATTCAGGAGTCTTTTAGAGACTTGGTAGTTACTATCTACTGAGTTGGGCTTAATTAACTGTTATAAGATGTCACTTTGTTTAAGCTTAATGTTGAACAACGAATCTTACTTATATTACGAATTGAGCGTCAAATAAGTGGAGTTCAATCATTTATTTATCATTATTTTTATTATTCCCCAGTATCATAGCAATCAAGGATGTTGAATAAAGGGTATGACGCATTAAGGAACATTTCTGACCCCATGGAAGTTGTATGAGATAGAGAAATAGGAGCAAACTTACCTTCCCTTAGGTTATAATTAAAAAAGGCGCCAAACGCAGGTTATGTAGCAAAGTTGTTATACAATTCTTGGTTGTCGAGTTTGCTTTTCAACTTTCTTCAGTGCTTTCGTTATTGTTACATTTGGTGCTTGTCAAGTCATTTGTGCTTATATTTTACATTTTGGACTCTAGGTAGCCACTTTAGTGAGAGTAATTGAAGCTTTACCGTTTACTTTTCGTAGAGAGTAAGTTAAATGTGTTAATATTTTGTCTTTTTTTAGCCTATTGAAATGTTTTGCTAGTTTTCAAGATTCAATTTTGGTTGTAATGTTCTTAATTTTCTTTAATGTTGTTAATTTTAAGCAATATTAACAAAAAAACAGTAAAAAAGTATGAACTTTTTTCTATTTGTTTATAACCTTTGCAAGCAAAACAATGGGAAACCCATTGAGAGTTAAGTTTGCCTCTAAATTTTAAGACCTGCGCTGTTATAAGGATCATAAGCATGCACAGTTCGTACCAAGCATGTGCAGTTAGTTTTTGACGTGTGTTTTGTGTTGAATTCTTCTCTATGTTTTGATTTTCGATGGGGTCACTTTGTTGAATGGCAATTCGACTTAGTGCGTCATCCCCTTTATTCAACATCCTTGATAGCAATGCTACAATTTATCCATTCATAACACATCATTGTTTATAAAATACAGAGACACAATAAGAAAAGATGACTTACCAGGTCTGGGGGTTGTGGAAATTGTCAAAGAACCAGTCCTGAAGAACAGGAGGGTGTTTCATCAGCATCATCCTGAAGTATATCCTTCTGTCTGTCACAGACAGTCTCTTATCTAAACATATAGACAACACAGTATGCATTATTTCAATTAGAGTAACAAATGCTTAGAATGCATCACAAGAAAAGATTTAAATAGTGAGCAATGTTGTTGCTCCAGACTTCAAAGTTACAAGAAAATGAAGACCTACTCCAAGTATTTTTTAATAACATAAACAGAAATATGATAAATTCTAAAAACCTAACATACAGTTTTTTTTGGCAGGAAAAATTTTTCTTGCAGGAAAAATGTAACCAAAATAAAAAGAGAAATGCATTTACGCACAAAGACAGCGGTCTGTCAACCGTGTTGGACTCAGGGTCTGCCTCATACCAACTAAAACTCACTCCGCGAAACCCCTTGAACCTAGCCTGGAACCGTTATTCACATTACTTCAGGCTAGGTCTTATCTTGAGCCTTCCGCTCCCTCCCATCTTACCCCCTCATTTCCCCTTTTGTCGAAGCATTTTAGTGGGTCCAGACGTTGCAAGAAAACTTGCAACGCCTAGGACCAACCCCAAAACATGACAAAAAAAACCTAACAATAAAAGAAAACCAACATGCAGTAACAACTAAAAGAAAATTATGAACCCTTAGGGATTTTAAATATTAAGTTTCATAAAAATATTATGTCTATTAACTATTAAATATTAAAATATTAACTTCTAGAAAGAGTCTATTTGTTATTAGAAGTGTCTACGGCAGAGTAGTTAGCCAGATTTTATTAATATACCAGGTGTAACAACAGCTATGTGATAATATATTTAAAATATGAATACAACAAGCCTTAACCCTAATAAGGGTCAGTAACTTGTCATATGAAGTATGGGTACAGAGAGATGATGGGAACAGATAGAAGGTAGGAGTAATAGAGGAGAGATCAGGAGAGCTCTCAAATAAATTTAAAGTCAGGGGAGTGATTAAGAAAAAACACACTGATAAACAGAGGCAAAGAGAAGAAGCTAGGCAAGAGGATAGTAGATTTTTACGAGGGAGGGCTGTAATGACATAGGGCAACTTTGTCATATTATATTTAAATTGTTATTAATATTAATAATATGGTTTCCAACAAGGCTTAAATATTAGGTAGGACTAAATTATTTTCTAGGGAACTATGACAGAGCAAGATGAAATATGTATTCAGTTTTGTATCTTTCTAATTTATAAGCCAAATCTATATGATAAAAATTAAATAGGTTTTATTGTAGTTCTACAAGAAAATATAAGAACATTTTACTTAAGGAATTTTTTAAGGTGGAGCAGAGCATGTGGAAACTTGTGTTTCAAAATGGTAATTAGGGTAAAGTTAGCTTTTGTATATATCTGAACCCGGTGATAAGACCATGTCTAAGATATATTGCATCAGGTTCAGTACATACTTTGGAAAAATAAAATAAAAATTAATACATCGAAAAAAAATAACTTCCATTACAGAAGTTCAAACTTAACTGGTGCAGTCCGTTGTGTCAAAAGCTTCTACTATGCTTTGAATCAATTAAATAAACATTATGTTGGCACAACTATGGACTTTCCTATAAATGCATGCATAAGTGGACAGTAGACAACAAAAGTCAAATTTGAACTCCACTCGACAAGTCGATTCACAATGATACATTGAATTACATTGACACAACTAAGTTAGTAAACAATTGAGGGAGTGAGAATGAACTATACACGGCTGAAATCATTTGATAGCTTGGAGAGAAAATAGTGTTGAGGAACCAATAAGGTTGGCCATTCGAAATTGAGAGCATGGTTTAACATCCAGGAATAACCCCATTGGCTCCGTCACATTATTTTTTCCCCGCTGTCAACTGATTTTAGCCGTGTGTTTTACTATAGTAGCCTGAATTGCATGCTTACAGACTAAGGTAAAGATTAAATGAGAAGTGAGAGTTAATTAGTCGCAATAGCAACCATAGCTATTTTACTCCTGTTAATTACTTCTCTCTCAGTAGATTCAGACTCGGAGTCAAGTGTCACTTTTCTCTATTCTAGAGGTAAAGCACTACTTCAATTAATTAAAGAAGTAGGACTAAGTTATAGAGAGCAGTCGAAGCTGGTTTAATAATTAGCAGAAGGAAAATAATAATTTCTTCTTCAAATAAAAATGTTTGACAGTTTTCTTATTTCTGTTGGTCATAGGTAATAAGGAAATTATTAAATACATACCCACTAAAGTAGAATGGACTTCAGACAGAACTTCATAGAGACCTTTCTTCCTCAACTCGCCATTGATAATAAATTTGAATGATAAGAGATTCGGCACAAACTCAATCAGCCCACACTGGTTTGACAGGGGTACCACACTCTGAGCAAATAGAAGAATTCATCAAAAGGGATTAAATTTAGCATGTTTTTTTATTGAAGAGATTTTTTAAAGGTCATGCCCTTTTGCTCCTAAGCTTTGTACATTGTACTATAGAGTTATATACGAGAGGGGGCATAGCCTATCTCAATACATTGAGAGGCCTGAAACATCTTTTTGGGGCTCTAAGGGGCTCTGTGTAACCTCATTTTTTTTTTTTTTCCAAACCAAATTGTTTTTGGATTCCGGCACGTTATCTGCATTTGGATTTGTATTTTAAACGTTCCTTAATATATGTTACTGTAATTTGATTATATTGATAGTCGAAGGTAATCGGGTTACTCTTTTGATGTTTCAAAATTCAATCACTAAGGCCTCTCTAGTAATATATCTCTATGCATTGTACACATATAAGCAAGAAGCTTTGTAATAGTTTTATCATCTTGTCTTATAATTCATCTGAGAATCCACCAGTTGGTAGGACTTTGGCAGATCTGTAATTGGTAAAAAAGATGGAGAGAAGACAAGCCCAGCTAAAAGATGGGACTTGTAGTGTGGTGGATCAGAAAGTATCATTATTGTTGTCACTACAAATCCTAAACAGAGAGGTGAATGAAATTAATGAAGACTCTAAGTTCCCGTCACTTTTTCAGGGGAGGAGACTTGGCAGATGAAGTCGCCAATTATTGCAATAGAGTTTGTAATAAAATTTACAATAAAATTAAAAGAAACACAAATGAGATTCACTGCGTAGCGTTATTTCACTCACTGTTAAGCTGAAGTTGAATAAAAAGACACACAAACAAATATCTGACATAAATAAAAAAATATAAAATAAAAAATATTATTTCTCATCAACTATTATTTCATTGGAATTGTTTACGCACTAACATTAAGTCCTTAAAAATATAGAGAAATTTGGACCTTCACTTTTAAAAAAAAGTCTCTACCCCAGCTAAGCTGGCTTAGCTGTTATAATCAGCTAAGCTAAGTTAATAATTATAAACAAATTATTATTTGTTTAAACTAGCCAACAAAATTGCTAAGCTATAACCATTTCAACCAGCTAATAAACAGGCAAAATTACAACTAATTTAACCAGTTAACAAAAAGGCTAAGTTACAACGGGTTCAACCAGCTAATAAATGAGAAAAAAAATTCTTAAATTAAAGAAACAGTGTTGACTCAAGTATTACTTTAACTTCTAATATACTAACTAAATAAAATAAACTTGACGTCTTCTGTGAAATCTTAAAACGATCTGATTATTTTAACAATATATGACATGACAAATAATAATAATAGTTTCTTGGCAACGTCAATTTCCAACATTCTCCCCGCCAAGCAGCTGATGACTGATGACCTGTTGTGTCGTTGGTGTAGGTTCTGGTAGATGTCGCACTTCAGTGTGATATAACCGTTGCACTGGCCTGATAATTTCTCCAGCTGATGTCCTTAGCTTAATATACCGCTTGCCACCATCTTTTCCCGGTATTATTTCCGTAACTATCGCTAACGGCCAATCTATTCTTTTCTTTGTATCAGATGAAACAAAAACTACATCTCCAACCAGGATGTCACTCTTCTTCTTAGATGTTCTGGTGTTTAACATTCCTAAATATTCATTTCTAAATCTTTTCTCTAAATTTTCTAAAATTCTTAAGCGGTACTGAAGTCGTTTGTTTAGTCTTACGACTTCGTTGAGATCAGACGTATTCGAAAAAGTCTCCCTGCTCTCATAAAGAAACATTGCGGGACATAAAGGAATTAAATCTTTAGAGTTTTCTGATAAATAGGTTAGAGGGCGAGTATTTACAATATATTCAGTTTCACACAGAACTGTAAGCATCTCCTCAAAACTTAAAACAGCCCTGCCTAATGTTTTCTTAAGTAAACTTTTAACTATACAAATTAACCTCTCCCACCATCCTCCCCACCAGGACGCTGAAGGAGGATTAAATTTCCACTTAATTCGCTGAATACTACTAAAATTTTGAATTCGATCCCAGTCAAGACGATGAAATGCCCTATCTAACCCCACGAAATTTGTCCCATTGTCACTAAAAATTACTAAAGGTCTCCCTCTTCTCGCGATAAATCTACGCAAAGCTTGCACTAACCCGTCAGTAGATAATGTTGACACAAGCTCTAAATGCACTGCTCTATAAACAGCGCACGTAAATAAGCATATCCATGCTTTTACGTCTCCCTTAAGATAAACCGGCCCTGCAAAATCTATGCCAACTGTTTCGAAAACCTTTGCATCTTTAACTCGTTCTCTAGGCAGCTGGCCTACCGGTTGTTCTAAATGTTTAGCATCGTGTCTACGGCAAACCAAACATGTAAAAATCACTGACCTGATAGTTTTCCTCCCTCTTATGATCCAGTAGTGTTCCCTTAATATGGAAAGCAAACCCTGGATTCCTACATGCTGTAGTTCATTATGCTTAGTTAAGATTAAAGATTCTACTAAGGGGTGTTTAGAAGGTAAAACATACGGATATTTAAAATTAACGGTATCTTCCCTATTTAATAGCCTAGTTTTTAGTCTAATTAACCCTTTTTTGTCAGTAAAACAATCTAAATTTTCTAATAATTTTGCATCGGTAAAAGTATCGCTTTGAATATTTTTAATAATCAATTCCTCGGCCTCCGTTAATTCTTTAACTGTTACAACGTGAATGTTTTCCTTCGTAACTTCTTCCCTCCCATCTTTTCTCTGGCATCCAAAAATAAATCTCTGCATTATAGCCGTAATTCTAATAATTTTATTATAATCGTCTTCATATCCATACCACCATTTAAGTTTGTAATACACACAACATGTTGTTGTTGTACACGAGCCCTTGCACCATTTACAATTACACGTACAATTGCGTTCAGTAGCCACCATTGAGACTATTTTGGCGCTTTTTTCTTTGGCCACTTCGACCTCATCAACTTGAAACTGCTCTTTTGGCCAGTCACTAGGATGTTTTTTAAGCCATTCCGGGCCTTCCCACCACTTAGTTTTAAGAAAATATTCAGCATCGCACCCTCTACTTGGCAAGTCTCCTGGATTCATGTGACCAGGCACGTGACGCCATGAGCTATTTTCGGTCAATTTCCTGATTTCAGTAACTATTTCTTACAAATGGAGCCCATATTTCTTTCCTAGTGATCCATGATAGAACTGTCGTAGAGTCACTCCAACAAATCACTTCTGATATTTTCCAAAACTCTTGAATTGACGCTAAAAGTCTTGCTCCTATGGTAGCTGAAAGTAATTCTAAACGTGGTATGGTTACGCTCTTCTTTGGTGTAATTCTAGACTTAGCAGTAACAAAAGATATTTTAACTTCATCTTTGCACTCAATCCTTAAAAATAGTACAGCAGCATTGCTGTTGCACTCGCGTCGCAGAATAAATGCAGACTAGTACTACCTTCATTATAACTGTTTAATCCTAACCACCTCGGTAATCTAATATCTTCTAAAACTTCAATTTTCTCTACCCAATGTAAATAAATTTCTTTAATATCATTTGGAACTTCAGTATCCCAATCTGTCTTTAAGTCCCAAACCTTTTGCACTAATGTTTTTAAAATACCGAGACTGGTGCAGTAAAGCCTATTGGATCAAAAACGCGATGTGCTGCTGAAAGGATTATTCTCTTTGTAACCTTTTTCTCTTTCTTTAGACTTTCAACCCATTTCAGTTGCACGCCAAAAGTATCTTCAACTTTATACCAAACTAAACCTAAAACTCCTGACGGTTTATCAAAGTCTTCGCTTTCTAAAATAAAATTTGATGATTCCCAGCATCTTAGTTCAAATTTTCCTTTCATCATAACTTCAGAGCTTTCCTGTACAAACTTCTCTAATTGTTGTTTATCCGTTACGCTAGTGATGCTATTGTCAACATAAAAGCTCCTTTTTAATTTTTTGATGTTAGTCAAATCATAAGGATACTTCTCTTGAGTCTCTGCTAGTTTAATTTCTTCATCTAAATGATAATCTATGGTAGCACTTAGCAAAAAAGGGCTACAGACTACTCCAAAAACTACTCTAGCATGTCTGTATTCTATTATATTTTCCCTATTTTTGTCCACCACAGAAACCTTACAAAATTTCTGTCTTTTGGTCTAATACTAATTTGTAAAAATGCCTTTTTAATATCCGAGATTACCCCTATTTCATATTTTCTAAAATCTAAAATTAACCCCGGAATGCTAGCTATTAAATTTGGCCCCTTTTCCAAACACGAATTTAATGACGGTTTATCTTTCTCTCTGCAAGATGCATCAAAAACTGGTCTAACTGGTGTAGTAGCACTGCTTAATTTGATCACATGACGATGAGGCAGGTAATGCCCTTTTTCTTCCAATTCTGTCTCTGGTACTCTTTCAATTATACCTTCCTCAAGCCACTCTATAAATACTTTCTCATAATGATCATACCAGTTCTCTTGAAGTAATTTTTTCGTCGTGCTTTCGAGTCTTTTAACAGCTATGGTCTTATTACTTGGTAGTTCTGCATGATTATCTAACCAAGGTAAATGCACTTCATATCTGCCATCTTTATTAATGCTAACTGTTTCCAAAAAATGTTCTTTAGTTGCATTTTCTAACTCAATTTGTGATTTCTTTTCAGCTGGATCTAAAATTCCTAATACTTCCAGTTTCCACAAGTTTGCTATCTCTCTATCTTCTAATGTCAGCAAAGTGGCAGTGTACAAATCTGGTTCTATTTTATTTTCCCGATTTTCTCCTAAAACTGACCACCCTAATGCTGTCTCTATTGCAATTAATCCACCATCTAAATTTATTACTTTTTCTCTGTATAACTTAGAAATTGCATCAGCTCCCAGTAAAAGTTCAATACAAGTTTCCGATTTTCCAATATCACTGAAATAAATGCCCCTTGTTTCTAATTCCTTTATTATTTTTCGGTCAACAATGCTAGGAATAGGTCCAACAAAATTTTATCTTATTCTAAAATTAGTAAGTTCGTAAACTTTTCCCCAAATTGATTGTATTATTTTATTAAGCCAAGTGTTTTGATTTTCTTTTTTCCCTCCAAATAAAATATGTGTCATTTCTTTGTTCCCTATCGGTTCAAGTTCAAAGATTTTAACAAAGATTTTGAGAAAAGATTTATGAGAACCAGAATCAAAGATTGCTCGAAACAAAAATCCCCTTTTTACCTAAATTTTTACCATGACAGTTTGTAAATAACACTAATTTCTTGCAAATTACTTAAAGCGAATCTGTTTACCTATATTTACCCTTGGACTTAAATTTTAATATAATCAGGACATAAAAAGTTCATAACGACCCATACACAGATTACACATCTAACTCTAACTCGACAGAATTTTGCTGTATGGTTTTTACGTAAACATCGGAAAATGCCTTTCGAAACTATTAGCCTTTTGTCATCAAGTGTCATGGTTTGCGCCTTAAACACTCCCTACTTTTCTGAGGCAAATCACAAAAAACACATTTGCTTTTTACTTCATTCCCCAGCTCTTTTATCATGCTTATTATCTGAAGAGACTGGTGTAAGTAATGTCGCAGCACTCGGCTGTGCTTACTTTATCACCGTGCTTTGCTTGGTCTCAGATGCTTTTCCTTTCGCCAATATTACAGTTCCGAACCCAGATATGCTAAACTTGTATACGTTGTTCGCTGTTCCTTTCAGACTGGAACAATTTTATTAACTTGAGACTAGTTATTTAAGTACGGATAACCTGTTCCCACTGGATATAATCAGCTAACAGGAAGAGTCCGTTCACCAGGCTGCGTACTTCTCCTTAGTAAGACTAGATTCTACAACATGGCAGCTTACTCTACTGTGATCAAGGCTAACTGCGTCTGCTTATCGCGAGCGAGAATTAACTCTACTGTTAGAAATGACTACGTGTAAAAGCTCCCTTACATATAAAATAAAAAGCTCATCAGTACCATATCTCAATCTTAAACTATCAAGAGCTTTTCTATAAATTTTCTTTAGTAGAAGGATAGCTCTCTATAACTCTCTAGCTTGAACCCTCTTTAAAAGATCTTAATAAGTTACTTGAACTTTTTCCCCCCTGTCAGTTCTGTGTGATCAAATGAATAGTTTGACCCACTCCAAAACTCTAACCAGTTTCTTATTATTCCTCTAGATCATATTTTTTAAACTCTATTGGAGGAAGTTTCACCTTATGAGAGCGGGAAGCTGAGCTTGTCTGTACTTCGCTTGAACGCTTAGCTTCCTCAATCATCCCACTTATCTGTGACTTTACAGAAAAGTACTTATCTTCGTACTCAGAGTTTAATTCTCCTTCAATCTCCTCATCAGGTCTATCTTCTTCAATCATAACATTGATGAGTTGAGATTGAACCCCATCTAACTCTGAGAACTTCCAAACTAGATTTCTAGTTTACCTGTCAAAATTTCTAATGACGGCTCCTCCTTACTTAGCTCAGCTTCTATTAAATTATAAATTTTGCTAAAACTTACTCTAGCCGCCTTTCTTGCCTTTTTCAGCCTATCTACGGTCGCCATAATGTCGACTCAAGTATTACTTTAACTTCTAATATACTAACTAAATAAAATAAACTTGACGTCTTCTGTGAAATCTTAAAACGATCTGATTATTTTAACAATATATGACATGACAAATAATAATAATAGTTTCTTGGCAACGTCAATTTCCAACAAACAGTAAACCTAACTACTTTAACTTATGAACAAAGAATGTGTTTATATTTTCCATGACTTTTAATTTCTTAATGTCATCCTCAAAAAAAGAAGTATCAAAGTAAAGTGACAAACAAACCTATAGTACGACACACGGCTAAAATCAATTGACAGCACTCCAAAAATCTGTGAGAGAAAGAATTCTATTGGTTCAGACCGACCCCGCTCTTTCCCCCTCCACCTCATGCCAACCTTGGTGTAAAAAATACCTTTTTCGTAAATAAAATCATAAAAAGGCAACGCTGGTTGTAAATATTTGTAACCTCGTGTCGCTTTTATTTCCCTCATGGAGCATATTGATCTGTTTGAGTTGGTTTCGTTTCATTCCAATCTGTTCAATTCATCCAATTATTTCAGAGTTGTAATATGATCTGAGTGCCTATATATGACGGTTGGACATTGACGTATTCTTCAAGCATTTCTTGCTATTTGAGTACAGCGCAGGTTTTGTGCTCTGTCAACCAAAAGACAGCATTTTTTTTAAATGCCATGTCTTTCAATAGATGACAGTCTTGACTTTTTTAAGTCTTGAATACGCATTCAATTATACAAACTTGACACAAAAAGCAGTTTGTTTTGTAAAAAAGTAATTATAGCTGACAATTTATTTAAATCGTCAAACTTTTATGATAGAACTATTATGATCCATTGCATTACGTAATTAACAACTTTAACTCCACTTAATTCATACTTCCCGAACAAATTTAAAGCAACACTTAGTTGGTAAATTTATAAGATACAACAATATTCCTTCTTAAAAAGTAAATAAATAATTTTTAAAAATAAAAAAATATCATATCAATTAAATTAATGAAGACTTTAGTCCTTATAAAAATTTATTGAAAATAAATTTATTGAAAGCTTTCGCCCAGGGATCCTGAGCTTCTTCAGTTCTTAAAAAATGACAAAAATGAAAAAGTTGGAAAATAATAAAATTTTGAATGTTTTTTTATGTCATGTGTCTAACTAAGTAAATTTAAAATGAAATTACAAAAAGGTAAAGGAAAAAATATGATATAAAATAAAAACAAATAAAATTCAAAACATAACCTAACTTTCAGTGTTGCCAGAGTAGGGAATTGTTTTTGTTACATAAAAGAAGGGATTTTTTTTATTAAAAAAAGAGGGTTGAAAGCATTGAGATTTTGGCGGGCTGTCAATTAATTTTAGCCGTGTGTCGTATTATAGATGTAATTAAACACTCTCTGGTTAGCAAACTTAGTAGTCAACTATTATAAATTAGTAGGCCACTACTATAAAATAGTAGGCAAACTATAACAAAAATAGTAAGGCAAGGGAATACTGACATAAGTTCTCACAAGCAGGTTCTTCTCTCTTGTAGTGGGATCTCTCCGCAAATACATGTTTACTATTGAGTTGAACTCCATAATCCTTGAGTCCAGTCTCAAATCATCCTGAAAATTAATTATAAACTTGTATACAAGGAGTAACTTATCTTATTGTACCTATTTTACAGTTACTTTTCAGAAAGAATTCTTTTATATATATTATTATATTATTCTAAGGTACCTTGGGTTTACATATGAGAGGGTAGTGAACTCCATCACTTGCGATAAATGTCACCTTCTTGGGACACTGGAGAGACTGCAAGATCTCAACTTCATCCTTGACATCTACCAAGTACACCAGAGTTCTGTAAACCAATGTTATATCAGACAAATATTTTCTGACAATAAAAAAGATCATAGCAGAAGTTAAATGCAATGAATCGAAGAATCAGTTAATACTGTTGATGATTGCTGTTGGATATGAATATCCTTAGACAGGTTTCAACATAATGCCATCATCAGCAGACAGTGTGACACTTGAGCTCTCAACTAATAAAGTTATATCAGTGAATAACTTCTAGTCTCAATTAGCACGACGAGCCATCTTCTTCAACTTCCGGTAAATACAACCTTTTTAATTTTAAATGCAATGGTTTAAAAAACCAAAAAAATATCTTGAGAACCACACCAACCACAGATGTGGTTTAAGGGTTTTGCTTTTTCTCATTTATACCCACCTGTCGTATAACCTACGTAAATATTGTGAAGTGTAACAGGTGGTCAACAAGACAAACAACTGCAGTACTGGGTGGCCACTACAGACAAATAAGTGACTAATGAGTTATGTGTCTGATAATCCAAGGTTTAGACTAGTGATAGTAGTAGGGGGGAGTGGTAGTAACTAACAGGCAAGTAGGCCACGTTGTTGGGCCCTTTTTGCCAGCTCCCTGAGATAGTGTTCTACTCCTTTTAATTTCAAGTGTAGGTATATTTCATCTAATCTAAACAGTAGAGCCGTGAATTTCTATGGTTCCTCTCATGCTTTTTCAAGCAATCATACAAATTTTCACTGACTCTTATAGTCTAGTGAAAACTGGGAACAACACGTGCTCTCACTGTTAAATCAAACCTCCACACACTTTAAACTACAAGGCAGAAACAGTATAGTATTATAATGAATCTACTATGAGGGTCCTAAATTTTGCCTATACCCAGTTTCATTTAGGGTAAGGGATCTTTAACGAGTACCTGACAACCTACAGGCTCGAGACCACCGGCTTTACGTCCCTTCTGAAGGACGCGGTACGCAGATTTTTTATCCCTCTCATAAAAATCGTAGAGGCCTGTGCTGGGATTGAACCCTTGACTAAAAGTCCATTCACTCTGTGTATTGGCCGCGTACCTTAACCACTACACCACGGGTGACCCAGGTTTAGACTAATTGCACATACTTATATTTTTTATATTAAATTAATTTACAATCGTAAGATTTTAGCTCTAAAAATCTCAAGTTGTTTTTTACATTTTAAATAATTCATTATGAACTTTTTATAGCTTGAGCTCTTAAGATACTGAATGCACCATTAACTTATAAAAATAGGAACAGTTCAATAACACTTTGATATTCATTGATAATTTCTAAATCAATTTAAATTAACACTCATTAGCTTCTTGAAAAAAAGAATCATAATTATGTTTTCCTCTAGAAGGGAGAAAAAATTAACTTTCGGCCTTTATTTTTAGAGAGAAAAAACCGTATTACGGCCTGTTTGTGAAAATAAGGAAGGGAACAAAAATCAGGGCGGAAAGTAAAATCAAGGCGGAAAGTAAATGACTTTCCGCCCAACTGTTTGGTGCAATCCGTTAGACATTTGCTTGGGAATCTTCATAGTTCGAATTCAGTCCGGGAAACATTGTTATTATCGTTTTACTACAAACCAGGGCATTAATTAACATTTTTATCAACACTGTTTTTAGTGAAATGTCCACTAAGTTTCATTTTGGGACCACCATGGGATTGGACACAGTAGTGCACTACGTGTGTCAAAGTGAAAAAATTCACTTTTTTAGAATTACTATCAATGGTTATAAGATAAATCTTGACTTTTTTTGCACTTTGACATACCTTGACACACGTTATGTGCTCATTTATTTAACCCATAGTTAAAGCTCTTTTTAGGATTTTTTTCAAAATTTTAAAAATTGGCTTTTTGTGGTATTAGCATTTTTATTTTATATTTGCTCATAATAAAAACTTGTAAATAATTATCCAAAAGTACGTAGAATCTATTTGAATGGACCAAGTTTAATATTTCAAACGCCACCAAAATAAAAATCATACTCCATGTAGGATTTTAGATACAGCCATTAGTCAAAGAAATGTTGAAAAATCACTTTTTTTTAAGTTTACCACCCTACTGCGGCAATATGGCTGCACCAAATGAGCCAAAAATTTGTGTTTTCCTTTTATGGTGCCTACCTGTCAGCCAAATTATATTGATATTGGTGACATCAAGTCTAAATATGTACTTTTTTGTGTTGATGTAAAATTGTTTTTTGTTTGAATTATTCAATACTTTCATATATCTGTATATTCATTTTATAGACTTAATATTTGTTTTGTTAATTATTTTCATTGTATTACTAGCATCAAGCGGCTGTTTAAATGTTAAATAAATACAAATTGACTAAATAAGTCATTATTAAAGTGATGTAGAAATTCATACAGTAGGGGTGGGGGCGGAGGTCACAGTGGTCTAACTCCCTGGTTTTAGAGGGTTCTAAAAAAAACAGGGATTTTGCATCAACTACCGCACCGAGCGCTAGTTTTCACCTTGTAACGCTTATCACTATTGTTATCAGTTTAAATCGATACTTCTATTTATGTTTATAAAAAATGTAACAAGACAATTTTTATCTTTCATTAACTTTTTCTTTTTTAGTTGTTAATAAGATATTTGTTTTAGAAAATAGGATAACGTGTGTTACGAAAGTTGTTTATAATGAGACATTGAACGTAAATTAAATTTATAATTTCCGGTTTGATGTTTGTTTACAAACATTTTTGATGTTTTTGTTTACATACATTTTGATGTTTGTCTACAAATCATGGTTACACGATATCAGATCTACTTAAAATTAACACAGCGTTTATATTTATTAACATTTATGAAAATTATACCTTTAAAATAATTAATACAATTTTTACATTGTTAAAGACCTTTTAAATAATTTTAATCTTGGAATTGAAAATAATTATTTTTATATATGGGGTACAAGGTGAACCGACCTGCCACTAGCAGAGAAAGGGTGAACTTAGGGCAGGTCCATCTAAAGCAGCTTATTCCGGGGGAGTTAGACCACTGTGTCCCGCGCCCCCACCCCTACTGTATGAATTTCTACATCACTTTAGTCATCATTTAATAAACCAGCTTTATTATTTTTGTATCCACACATTAAATGGAGACTAATAGCAATAATTAACTAATTATACACTGACTCAGGGAAAGGATTGTAGTTAGAATGAGATGTTGTGGTGGTAGTGTTGTTATCATATTTGGAATGAGGTAAAGCTACTGTCCTAAGTACTTGAGCAGGCACCATGATCTCGACTCCGCTCTTCAGCTGGGCCTTCAGCCCCTTTACTAGACTATCCAGTGGCACTTTCTTTCTCTGAACAAACAACATTATATTAGCTTACATTTTATACTACAAGATACATAGGGTGCATTTGGGACGCTCGACCGCTCAGAGCGCTCGGGTCAGTGTGTTCAGTGGTGGAGGGGGATGGTGGGGAAGAAAATTCCCCCATCATCGTACTGACCACACGTTGGTCTCGCGAACGCGTTTTATTAAGGCTTGTGAGTACGGTTGTTAGGTTATGTTACTGATGTTGTCATTTATCAAAAATTCAATCATTTAATTAAAAGTAAAACGTATAAATTAAAGAGAAACAACACAGAAACAGCACAGCACAGTACATGTGAATATGAAGGTGAGATAAAATTTTGTATTACGAAAGCACGGTCAGTAGGATCAGCCCACCACTACTATCCTGGCTTCCTGCTTCTTTTGGCTCCTCCCCCTGGCCACACCTCTGAGCACAATCATGGTAACCAGAATACACCTCTTGTTCAGAACGCTCTGAGCGCATGGGCGTCGCGAATGCAACCTTACTATGCCAATAACCAGTAACCTTATTCAATTAAAATTTGGGAACTAATCCTATCAGTCCCCAAATTTTAATAGAATAAAAGGTGTTTTAATAAATTACCCACTTCCATAATTGAACTGTCTCTCAAAACTATGAAAATATGAATAAAAAAAATAAAAATATGACCTTAAGAAAGCCTACTATAATGTTAACGAGTTTACAGCAGATAATTTGGTATTCCTAACCTAAATATTGAGTGTTTGACAGGTTATGCTATAGTATAACACATGACTATTCGCGACTCAAAGTCCGTAGCAGAGCCTCTGTCGCTGATAAGAAATTGATAACAAAAGGGTGATCGTTGTAAAAGTCCTTATGAGAGTTTCATGGTTTTTCTTATTTGTGACGATTATTTCTTTAAATTTTTTCTGAAAGTGCTTTAATTTAATTATTTTAGGGCGTATGAACTCATTAGAATCACTATTTCATTGAAAAGTAGGGTTTAATGGGTTGTCATGAGAAGTTAAATTGAGTGATAAGAAGGTGACAATCATAATATAGTGTTTTGTTTTATTTATTGTTAATTAATTTTAATTTTAAAACTAAAAATAATTTTAGTTTGCACAAAAACACAAAATAGCCTTTTTATTGCATTAAATTGTTTAAATTAGTTGTAACAGGTATTTAAATTAACAGATAACAAGCTGATTTTCACCATAATGGTGTTTTAATTTATTAATTAATTTTATTTACACACTAAAATAATTAATAACTCAATGAATTCATTTTTTGTAAAATGTTTGTTTAAACTATCCATTTAGGTTTTATTATTTCTGGGTTAAATCGGACAAACCCAAGTCTGTTGAGATAAATACAGAAGTATTTATCTATGAAATATTGGCAATTTTTTTTAGTGCCGATGGACATTCTATTAATTTTTACATCATTTAACACAAATTAATAAAAAAATAAAGAAATAAAAGAAGAATTTTTATCAGCTCCCATGCTAATCCTATAATAAAAAAAAGTGATCACCCTTTCGTTTTCAACTTTCTCTTTGAATCGCAAATAATCAAATGACAGCGTGAGAAATTAATGTAAGGAAGCCAATGAGGAAGTACAATTTCATAATCAGGCCAACCTCAACACTATTTTCCCATTCTGTCAGCTGTTTATAACCGTGAGCAATACTATAGGAATTTTTTAAACAAGTTTGTTATTTATGTATTCTGCGTATTAATTTAAAATTAAGTTTTCTTTTTTCCATTTCATTGTAAAACACTTGAGAAATTTTAAAAGAAAGTAACCTCTAGTATGTAAAAAAATAAACAACACGGGTGCCAGCAACCCAGAGAGCTTATGTTTGCTCCCAGCAGGAGCCTTATATTTTTAATAATAAAATATTTTTTAAAATAATGAAAAAGTTTCATTTTTTTAATGATAATAATTTCTTAAGTTGTTGATTTATTTAATAAAAAAATTGCGATACAATAAGCATTGATGTTTAATTGTCCATTGAAAGGGGGGGGGAGGGGGGGGGGGGCATGAATGAGAGTATAAAGTAATAAATGATAGAACTGTCAGTTTATAATTATAAAAGGCGCGGCGAATATCCGCGGCCTTCTAGAACGTTGGATCACCAACAACTTTTTTTATAACTTTTTTTTTCAAAATTTTCAGTAATTAGCCGGATTTGTGATAAATGAAGCCTATTTCCGTAATCTGCACGCTCTTTTGTTAATCTCAAATAGTATTTACATTCACTCAACGATTTATTTTTATCTAATTGGTACTACATAACTACTGTTAGACGTCATATTTTGTGTTATATTTGACATGTCATATTTGTTAACATTGACGTTAACAGTAGTTATGTATGTACCAAGTTAGATTAAAAATAATCGTTGAGTGAATGTAAATACTCTTTTGAGATTAACCAAAAGGGCGTGCAAATTACGGAAATAGGCTTCATTTATCACAAATCCGACTAATTACTGAAAATTTTGAAAAAAAAGTTATAAAAAAAGTTTGTTGGTGATCCAACGTTCTAGAAGGCCGTGGATATTCGACCGCGCCTTATTGTTCCATTGAAAGGGGGGGGGAGGGGGGGGCATGAATGAGAGTATAAAGTAATAAAAGATAGAACTGTCAATTATAATTAAGTTTAGGCCATAAAAATAAAACAATGAGTTAAAAACCCATCTCTACAAAATTACTTGTTTCAATAGTTTTTCCTTAGTTGCACTTCTTAGTTTATAGAATTCCATCTTAAATTACTAGATAAAAGTAGGATTTAATTATATATGTTACAAATTTTTATTTTAATTATTCAGCCAACATTGTGGCCATCTTCAGAACAATAACCAACTTTACATAAAACTATCACAGACTACTTAAAAACATTAAAAAGTACATAAAAAGGTTCTAAATAGCTAAAAAAAACTTTAAAAAAACTACATCACAGTAAAGAAATAAATTAATGAGACTACTTAAATGTTTTTAAGTAGTTTGTTAACAAAGAATTCAAGTAGTTAAAGTATTAAGTAAAGTAGTTAAAAAATTAAAGTTAGTTTTTAAGTAGTTAACATATAGAATTAAAGCCTACTTTTATCTAGTAATTTAAAAAATTACTTGTTAATAAATACATCAAATGTTTATAAATGATATTTTAGACAAAGTCAATACTAACATTACTGGAAGTAGGCTTGAGACACAGGGAATGGAGCTTCTCAACAAAGTCTTTGAAGTGAGATATGAAAGTGTTAAGGGTGGTGTTATTCAGGATGTTTGTATCTCTTAATATCTCCATACTCCTTCTCTTGTGAACAGGGTGGGGAGACTGTAACAAAAATCATTTTAAGTTGGGTATAAATAGTAAATGTTGTTCCATCAGGAGTGCCCATTCCTTAATCCAGTTGAAAAATAACACTTAGCAGAGTTTATACAACTTGAACATAACAAACTATATTGTACAGAATACAAGATTAAGATATTAAATTAAGGAACCTATTTGACACAACTTGACACGACAGATTATTGAAAGTAAAATATATAAAATAACAAACTCAACACTTTCCCTCTTTCAATAGACTGTTTTGTCCAAGTTGAGCTAGAAGAGAAACCATACGTGGTTTATGTAGAAGCTTGGTTAATACATCAGCCAATTGGTCTTCTGTTGAGATTCTATTAATATTCAAATATCCATGTTGAACACATTCCCGTACGAAGAAGTGCCGAATGTGGATATGTTTTGTTCGACGATGAAGCTCAGGATTCTTTGCCAATTTTATAGCGGCTTCATTATCAACAAAGAGAACTGGAAAGCTGCTTAGGTTGGTAATTTCATGCAAAAGTCTCTTGAGCCAAATCATCTCTCTGCAAGCTTCGCTAGCAGCTACTACTTCAGCTTCGGTCGTAGATATAGCTACAGACGTTTGCCTCTGACTTAACCAGGAAATTACAGCACCAGCGTATTTACAAACAACCCCAGTTGTTGATCTTCCAGAAGAAGAATCACCTCCAAGATCAGTGTCACTGTAACCTTCTAAGATACTTTCACTAGTACCTGATTTATATTCAATACCGTGATTTAAAGTACCTTTAAGGTATCGAAAGATTCTTTTTACTTTTGTGACGTCATCTAAACTTGGTTTTTCTAGAGTTCTACTAACAACGCCTACAGCATAGGCGATGTCAGGTCGAGTGCCTACCATCAGATACATCAGCGCTCCAACTGCCAGCCTGTATGGAAAAATGTCTTCATCGATCATTTTCATATCAGCTTTCCCTGATTCAGAATTTTCGATTAAAGGATTTTCAGGTGGCTGTTTAAGTATAGGAGTAGGAGTAGGTTTACATTCACTCATACCAAAACGCTCTAATATTTTAGATGTGTAGGCTTGCTGATTAATTTTGATACTACTGTCAGAATTTTGATGAATTTCAAGTCCAAGATAATAGTTAACATTTTTGGTCGTAATTTGAAACTCTTTACGCAACTCATTTAAAAATATTTTTAATTTATCTTTATCGCTAGCAGCTACGAGCCCATCATCGACGTAGAGAGCAATTATAACTTTATCTTCTCCCCTCTTCCGAATAAAGATAAATTAAAAATATTTTTTTTTATTTTATAATAATAATATTATAATAATAATAATAAAAAAAAATCCCCTCCAAATTTTTTTTAAAAATAACCAAAGATTTTTTAATCCCACCAAAAGTGTAATTGGTATTCTCTCTAACAGGTATTATGGTACTCTATTATGGTGCTCTCTGTATCAGGGCCTCCTAAAAAGAGAATAAAAATATCAAAGCATAGCGATGTTATTACTAGAGGGGCCCTATTGGCTGAATTTTGAAACATCGAAAAAATAACCTGACTACCTTCAACTTTTAATATAATCAAATAAATAGAACAAAATTGCAGTAATTTATATTAAATAACGTTTAAATACATATTAAAACTCAGATAATGTTCAGAGGGCCAAAACAATTGATTCATTTTAACCTTAACTTACTCTTGAAGGAGGATTCAATGAGATTACACAGAGCCCCAAAAAGATGTTTCAGGACTCTCAATGTATTGAGATATGCCATGCCCCCTCTAATATATATTATCTCCATGGAGTTTAATGTCAAACTCAGTTGATCCATAGAGATATATTACTAGAGGGGCCCTATTGGTTGAATTTTGAAACACAAACAAGTAACCTGACCCATTCGATTATCATTTCATCAAATACAGATAAAAAAAACAGTCAATTATATATAGATGTTTAAAATACAAATCACAACACAAACAATCTGTGGGAAGCCCAAAACAATTGATTAATTATAACCTCAACTCCTCTAGAAGGAGGTTTCAATGAGGTTACACAGAACCCCTGAGAGCCCACTAAAATGTTTCAGGCTCTCAATGTATTAAGATAGGCTATGCCCCTGTAGTATATATCTCTATGATCAAAAGTATATAAAACCACAAAGTATATAACAAAGAAGATTACAAAAAATATTGATACAAGAAAGAGCCTTCATATAAGTAGGCGGTATGTTAAGCTAACTAACCTACTTATATCCAGCTAGAAGGACCACACACTATTTGACAGTATTTGCAGGAAACACAATGATATATATATATATATATATTATATTATTATATATTATTATATATATATATATATATAATATATTATATATAGATAGATAGATAGATAGATAGATAGTAATTAAGTAGAGGTGATTGACCACCTAGCAAGTAGGCCGGGTTATTGGGCCCTTTTTGCTGACACCTCAAGATAGAAGATGGACTCATGGCTCTACCTTATGAGTTCAAGTGCAGGCATTTTACATCTAATCCACAGAAGAGTCGTGATTTTACTCTAAGTTTCTATAGCTTCTACTAAAATCACCACATGCCCTACTGTCAGACCAGGCTTTTCAGCACTCGAAACCATAAGGCAGAAACATATATATTTAATATAAACTACTACAGAGGGTCCTAAATTTTGCCTAAACCCAGGTTCATTTAGGGTTAGGGATCTTTTACACTTGACATCGCACAGGCTCGGAACCATCAGCTTAACGTCCCTTTCGAAGGATGGCACATGAAAGGATTTCCATCCCTCACATGAAAATCTTAGAGGCCCGACCGGGATTGAACCCGGACTATCTGGGTAGCAGGCACTCATGCTAACCAGTTAAACTACTGAGACCCAAATAACTATATACATTCAAACTCAAAAAATTGAAATATATTTGATCTAGATTATTTGCCAGGTTACAGACACAGTAGTAGTAGTAGTAGTAGTAGTAATAGGGTGGGGAGGCAAAGCCAGGCAAATAGGCCACGTTGTTGGGCCCTTCTTGCCAGCCCCGATTCCTTAGCCTACACCACCTCTACCAAGAACCTCTTGGAAAGGTTGATATATTGTAGGATATCTCTCCAACTAAGAGAAGAAAGCTCCTCTTCAAAGAGGCCTACGCCAAATATGCGGGTACGAAGAGATGTATAGGCCTCACACTCTGCAAGCAAGTGAAAGGCTGTCTCCTCATAATGCCCACACATGGGGCAGCTAGCCTCTGGGATTATGCCTAAAGTATTAAGATGTTTATTTAATCTACAGTGACGGTCAGAACACTAACTAGGTTCTAAGGCAAGGCTTGCTGAGGTTAATTAGAAAATTTGTATTTTTTACAATTGGCCCAGTAATGAACATTTTTGCTTGTCTGCCACTAGCAAAGGCATGCCAGTAAAGTTTTAGGGTGTTCATTAGCCAGCTATCCAAGAGTGTTTTTGGCATGTGTTGCTGAGAGGGGAAGGACAGGTTTGGTCCAATGAATGGGGTTTCTGCTCCCAGTCTAGCAAGTTTATCTGCTTCCTCATTACACGACACCATATGGCCTGGTACCACTTAAGTTCAACAGTTTTGCTCTCTGCCAAGAGAGACAAGTGAGCTCTACATTCTTGAACAAGGGCAGAGGAGCTACTAGGATTGGAGGTAAGGGCTTTAATTGCAGCCTGACTATCAATGCAGATTATAATGGAATTCTCATTACCTTCTCGCACAACTGGAAGGGTCGCAACCATCAAGATAGCATATACCTCTGCTTGGAACACAGTAGCATGAAGCCCAAGAGGGTAACTTAGTTCTACAGAAATATTTAGGAATATAGACCCCTGAACCAGTGAGGCCTTCTCGGCCTTTCTTAGAGCCATCTGTGAAACAAGTTAGTTCGTGCTCGGCTTTCTTTTATTGTAGGTTCAAACCAGTAGCTTCTAGAAGGTATAACACTGCTAATATTGTTGATAATGGCTACTTTGCTACCGCTCTCTCTGGGGTTTGGCTGCTGCTAATATGGGCAGTTCCTCTAGAACAATGTTTTCAATCCCAGCATGTTTGTTGTTATTATATGGATTCCACATACCAGTGTCTCGAAGTCTAATAAAAAGTGGCTGCTGCTTCTCTTAATATCACAGAGGTTAATTTGGTAAACATAGAAGAACTTCTAGAGCAACTGTTGGAGTGGTTTTCATGGATCCTGTTATAGCAAGACAAGCTATTCTTTGAACTTTGGTAAGCTTGCGATCAATTGTGGTTTTGTTCACAGCGGGCCACCAGACCAAAGAACCATATTGTATCCTTGGTCTGACAATTGCTGTGTAAATCCACTTAAGTACTTTTGGTTTGAGTCCCAAGTCTTCCCAACTGCGTAACGAAGTTGCCATAAGGTTGATGTAGCTTTTGCTACAAACTTTATCTATATCTTCAATTCCAATTTAGTCTGTTATCTAAATGACTCCTAAGTATTTGATACTACTAGAAAGAACAAGTCTTTCACCAAATAGTTGAGGAGCTTAAAGTCGAGTTTTTTATGGTTTGTGAAAAGAATGAGATTTGTCTTTCCTGGATTTACGGACAGGCCTACTTTCCTGCACCAACTTTCTATTAAACTGCATACAACTTGCATTAGCTCATACAGTGTATTGGTTACAGACACATATGTAAAGGTTATATTATATTCTAAAATTCAAAGATTGAGAAACTTATACATGAAAAGTATTTAAAGCTTGAAAGAGACCATGATTAGTATCTTCAGAACAAAATAACTAGACCACATTAGATAATGCAATGCGTTGAGTACTTACTTTGAGGGTAGAGACAAAAGTCCAACACGCCTGCTGTGGAAAAGTGATGATCATTTTCACTATGATTTTTTTAAGAAGTTGAAAACTCGGTTCATAAGGGTGTCCCATCCTGGATATCAGCTGTGAGAATGCCGTCATGAACATGTATGCTGGCAGTAGACTGAAGAATGTTTCTAAATAATAAAAAAAAATCAATTTCAATTTTCAAATTCAAAATAACCTTTATTGCCAAATAAAATTATCAGTACATATTAAGAATGAAATATTGACAAAATCTCACGAGTTCACTAGTCCCTTTAAACACCTCATAGACCAAGAGCCCAGGGGTGTTTCGTTAATAAAAAGTGTAATGGCTGGAAAGGGGTTTAATTTTTCGTAAATACCTTCCTGAACAAGGATCTGCAATTCTGCCGACTCATATCAGATGTGTGTCCCAGGCAGAACATTTGACCCCTAAAGTGCAATCTGCCTAGGACACCCATCCGATACGAGTCGGCAGAATTGCAGATCCTTGTTCAGGAAGGTATTTACGAAAAATTGAGACCGGTTCCAGCCATTACACTTTTTATTAACAAAACACTCCTGGGCTCTTGGTCTATCAGCTTGTCATCAAATTAAAACTACGTCACTTTATTGATATAAAGTAGAATCTATCTAAAAGATTGTTTAAAGCAGCTAACGGTCTTAACCAAATGTGATTTTTATAGGTGTTTATGACAAAAATAAATGTTGAAGCATCTTTTAATAAAGATTTTTAAAAAATAATAGTATGAAAAAAGTCCATCCGTTTGATGAAACTTTAATTGTGACACTGTGCGGCATACTATGTATTGAGCCTATTCACCTAACGCTAGCAATAACAATACAGCTGTCTGCCTATTTCTGTTAAAAAAAAAACAAAATGTATATCAAGCATGTACATTTAGATGGGATACAAACATACACTATAAGAAATTAGTAAAACAAAAGAAAATTTTACTTGACGCACATAAAAAATCGGAAACCTACAAACATCTAATTAAATGAACTCTCGGTATAATAGACTGACCTATCATTTTATTGAAATTATTGACATTATCAACAGCATCCCGTGTAAGACCATATAGGTTCTCATTGCCAGCGGCCTTTACCATCCTGGTTACAAAGTCCAGCCACAGAGACAGCATGCAGGGCATTGACTGGTATATGTACTGGCATCCATACATCATCGCCATTCCAAAGTTATAAGCTGTCTCATACTCCATCCTTCTGTAAAGCAAAATAACAGTCTTTTGATCATTTCGATAAGCATGGCTTTAATGTTCTTTGAGAATTTCATTACCCCAGTTTCTCAGTTCCAAAAAACAATTTGATGAAAATAGAAAGGAAAAAATCATAAAAATGAAAAATCACCGAATTCGGCCTCAAGCCCTTTCCATGTCTTACTGGTTAAGAGAGGTAAACTTAAAAATTAAAGAAAATCTATCAAACTAAAGTTAAAATATAGTTAAAATAAAGTTTTTTTTATAGAGAGGTCAGTAAAGTAGAAAATATTTAACATTAACGGAATCACAAACAAAACTCAAAATGTACTTTTTGTGACTCAAGTATTCACTAAATTTTGTCAATTCAGTAAAAGATTAATAGAGAGAAATTTGGAGTTGGGACCATTTTCTGGTGCTATTGTGAAAACAAATATTACATTCTTAAACAATTCAAAAAGAAATTTGATTTCAGCTATTTAGTAATCAATGTGAAATCATTGTGTTACCCGCAATGATGACTCAGTAAAATTTTTGAAAAAATCATAAAAGCAGAAAAATGTTGCGATCACTTTGAGATTTGTCGCCCATGAAGCTAAGTATAAAATTAACATATGTGCCAAATTTCATCTTATTATCAGCATTAGTTCATTTTTTTTACAAATGACTCGTATACGTTATTTTAAAAAAATTAGGAAATAATCTGATTGAGTTGAAATTTGGTACAAAGGATATACCTTCATATATCATTTGATACTACCGAGTTTTGCAAAACATGAATAGTTGACACAATATAATTGTGCGAGAGACACCAAGGAAATGTAACAAGCAAAATGCAATGCTACATTTAGTTACCATTTGTAGATTATTGTTTTAGAGTTAAAGAGTTTTTGCTGCAAAATCCATGTTATAGTTTGTCTGAATTTTTTAGTCTTAATAATGTCTGTTAGTTTTAAGTTTTTATTTTAGTTTAGTTTAGCGTAAGATTTGACTGTGATATTTTTTAATCATATCACTTGTAATTAAATTACTTGACATTTATATGCACATTAATTTATGTTTCAAACAATAAAGACATTTATTTATTATTATTTTATTTACATCTGGGAACTGTTCCATCATTCGACATTCGTCATCATTGATGGCTCGACAAAATGTCATGTCCCACTCTGTTTCGTTACGTCTAACTCATCAGGGCGCCGACAGAGCCTGATCTCACTTTAATTCCGAAGAATATAATGTGAAGTACTTACCAGTACTTCAAGTACATTATGTGATATACCTTCACATAATTAATAAGAACACTAAGTTTCGTTTTAATACAATAAGATTTTTGTTGAATCATTTAACTAAACAACATCGAGGGTGGTCAGTGCCTGGATGGATGACTGCTGGGAATGAAAGGAAATAATTTACTATCTGAGGACGAGCAAAGCCAGTCCAAAGTAGGGAGGATGAGCGTAGCAAATCGTATATGATAAGAAAAATTCCAAGGTACCCTGTACCCAAATTTTTTAAATTCAAATTAAAACTCTAATACTTAATATTTTGAACATATCATCACTATAATACGACACACGGCTAAAATCAATTGACAGCCCGCCAAAATCTCAATGCTTTCAACCCTCTTTTTTAATTAAAAAATCCCTTCTTTTATGTAACAAACAAAATTCCCTACTCTGGCAACACTGAAAGTCAGGTTATGTTTTGAATTTTATTATTTGTTTTTATTTGATATCGTATTTTTTTATTTTTAAAAATTATTTATTTACTTTTTAAGAAGGAATATTGTTGTATCTTATAAATTTACCAACTAAGTGTTGCTTTAAATTTGTTCGGGAAGTATGAATTAAGTGGAGTTAAAGTTGTTAATTACGTAATGCAATGGATCATAATAGTTCTTTGATATAAGTTTGACGATTTAAATAAATTGTCAGCTATAATTACTTTTTTCCAAAACAAACTGCGTTTTTGTGTCAAGTTTGTATAATTGAATGCGTATTGTTTCATATTCTAAAAATAATATGACACAATATGCATTCAAGACTTAAAAAAGTCAAGACAGTCATCTATTGAAAGACATGGCATTTTCACAAAAAAAATGCTGTCTTTTGGTTGACAGAGCACAGAACCTGCGCTGTACTTAAATAGCAAGAAATGCTTGAAGAATACGTCAATGTCCATGCGTCAAATATAGGCACTCAGATCATATTACAACTTCGCAATAATTGGAATGAATTGAAATGAGAACGAAACGAAATCAAACAGATCAATATGCACAATGAGGGAAATAAAAGCGACGTGAAGTTACAAATATATACAACCAGTGTTGCCTTTTTATGATTTTATTTACGAAAAAGGTATTTTTTTATTACCGAGGTTGGCATGAGGTGGAGGGGGAAAGAGCGGGTCGGTCTGAACCAATAGAATTCTTCCCTCACAGATTTTTGGCGCGCTGTCAATTGATTTTAGCCGTGTGTCGTACTATAATAAATATTTTTTATTTTGCAGTAGTATACAATATTTATTTTGTGTTAACCGGAGCCATATTTTATTTATTGATTTGGGGTGATTTGTGCCTTTTTATTCTTATTTTATTTATTAATTTTGGTATTAAATTTGGTTATTTTTTGGGGTGTGAGGGGGTTTGTTTGGGTTAAGGATAATTTCCAATTTTTTGGTTTGGGTATTTGATTTTTTTTTTGCAGGATTTGCAAAATGATTTTTTGATGGTGTTTTGAATAGGTTTGTATTGTAAAGGGATTTTGCAGGAGGTCAAGAGGGTTTCCTATGCAGTCTGTGGACTGACTTTTGATGAATCAACCTGGCATTTGCCTGTAAAATTGAGGGAAACCACAGAAAACTTCAATTAGGTTGATCGGACACGTGGGTCCTGGGTGTAAAGGTTATATTATTTTTTTATTTTTTTTTACTTATTTATTTTACTTTACTATTATATTATATTATTATTATTATTATTATTATATTATTTATATTTCTCTTGATCTTAGTTAAATAACTAGTAAAAGGTGTCAGTGGAGAGGAAATTCATCCTATTCCACTGACAGGATTTACGTACTATATGCAGGTTTGGAGAACTGTAGCACGTTGTAGAGGTATCAGCATATATATACGTTGTAGTATATTGTATAGGTAAATAAAAATATAAATATAATTATTTATATAATTATTATTTATATTATTATTATTTATATTATTATTATTATTATATTATTATATTATTTATTATTATTCTTATTAATTATTTATTATATTTTATATTATTTTTATTATTATTATATTATTATATATTATTATTATTATTATTATTATACTATTATATTATTATTATATTTATTTTACTTTACTTTACTTACTTATTTTATTTTATTTTTTTTTGGGGGGTTTAGTTGTTAGGGTTCGTTTTCTAGATTTTTTGAGGCTAAGGGGACTAATAAATATAAAAACGAGGGTCTCCATAGCTTTGAGATTAGCTTAAATTTCAAAGCTCCTTTCAACCTATTTAGGTTATTAAAAGAGACAAAAAATCAAACGCTAGTTAGTAAGGAGCCCATCAGAGACATTGACCAGATGACTAAGTTGTCTTGAGCCAGGAAGATGTCACTGATGCACTCCCTCCTCAATCTAAACTCTACTGTTTGAACATTTACATCTTTTTTACATTTTTTGTTAAATATGTTGCCCCAACTCATTTGTGAGTTTTGCAATACGTTCTAGGTCAGGAAAGGTATAAACCAAGCAGGGAAACTCCTATACTAACCAAACCACGTAAAAATTCAAACAAGCGTGATCAGCTAATAACAGACTCAAAAAATAGTTATAATTGAAAAAACACAGTGCATGAGCTTTCCAGGATTTACATTTTTTTTGTTTATAATTTAATTGGTAACACTGGTAACATAAGTGTTATAAATTTAACTTATAAGTGTGTTTTCGTACTTTAACATTTGTGCTAATTTATAACAATTTTATTCAAATTGTTATAATAGTAATTACAGCAAGAGCCCATAGCCTATTTCCGCTAAAGGTTTAACCCGCTAGATTGACTTATTTTAGTTCCGTGATAAAGGATCAGGTGGTCAGCCATTTCAGATCAAGGAATTTTGGCTCCTGTGCCCCTTCCGCACAAGTCTGAAAAATGACCCCAAATTTTTGTTTGCCCATTTTATCAAGAAAGATTAAAGGGTTTTTTAAGTTCATTAAAATTGTGACAAATCGATGTTTTAGCCATCAAAAATTGTGTCGATGCCATCAAAATTGTGACAAATCGATGTTTTAGCCATCAAAATTGTGACAAATCGATGTTTTAGCCATCAAAATTGTGACAAATCGATGTTTTAGCCATCAAAATTGTGACAAATCGATGTTTTAGGTGATTGATGTTTTAAAATTGTGAAATCGATGTTTTAGCCCTCAAAATTGTGACAATCGATGTTTTAGCCATCAAAATTGTGACAAATCGATGTTTTTAGCCATCAAATTGTGCAAATCGATGTTTTAGCCATCAAAATTGTGACAAATCGATGTTTTAGCCATCAAAATTGTGACAAATCGATGTTTTAGCCATCAAAATTGTGACAAATCGATGTTTTAGCCATCAAAATTGGTTTAATAGAACCAGAGATATAACTGCTCAAATTACTGAAAATACAACATTAATCTATAATTTACACCCCAAAATGCACAAAAACCTGTTTGAGATAAAGGCAGATTTAAAAATCAGAGAAATTCTATCAAACCAAAGGTAATATAAGATGTTCTAAAGAAAGAAAGTAGCACAGCTCTTAATATATGATTATTATTTATTGTTTGCATATTGCTAAAAAGTACATATTTTTATGAATTTTAAGTTATTACCCATTTTTCAGCATTATTTGCGATTTAAAGAGATAGTTGGAAGGTTGGCAATACCAAAGGTGGGAAAACAAAAGGGTGATCAAATTTTTCATTTGACATGAACTACACATTATGTCTAACAAAAATTAAGTTTGATTCCATACTTGTCCGTATAAACCTCTTTTTATATATTACTTTAGTTACTAAAACACCTAAGTCTCTCCACATAAAATATAAATGGACAGAGCCAACATTCAACCTTCCTTGAGCCAACTATTTTCCTGATTCTTTTATTTTGCATTGTTCAGGCACTGATGATGACCGAAAGGTTGAAAGCTGGCTCTGTCAATAAATATTATACGTGGAGAGACTTGGGTGTTTTATTAATACTGTATACTTCACTTGCACTTCATACTTTAGTTCTCAGACACCAAGGGGTTGTTTTCTTTGTGAGCATTAATATGAACACTTACATGACATCGTCAGTTGACAAAGATTTGAGTTTAGTTTCATTAGTAAGAGCGTTATATAAGTATTTAGCTAGAGCTACATAAGCCTTCTCCCAGTGACACACAGATAGGGCCTCTTTAAAGAATTTAGCACCATCTTTCACATCAAAGTTTATATTAGCATCATTGTACTGGGCTATCAGCAGCTTGGCCTGTAACACACAAACCATGCAAATTCATTACAATTATTATTACTAGTCTTATGTGAGCCCATAGTGACTTACTGAGCCCATAGTGACTTACCAAGCCAATAGTGACTCACCACTCCAGTGCAGACAATGGTGTAACCCAAAAGCTGGCCATATTATTTATTTATTTACTATTTAACTATTTACAATTTTAACATAAAAAAATACAATACAATAATCTTCAATTTCTTTTTTAATCGTAATGAAAAAAAAAAGATGAGCCTCCTCAAGGCAAATGCCAGAGGGAGGAGGCTGCCTGTAAACCTTTGCATAGGCTTTATTTGCAACACACTTTTTGATACTCACTTTAAGATGTAACTAACATTTATTTATGTCAATATTAAGCTTTACTATTAATAGTTTTTTAATGATTTTTTGAAACATTTACGAAAAGTTAAATAACATACAGAAAAATTGATATTAAATTATAGAAATGTTAGAGCTTATTATGTAAGCTAATCTTAGATATATATAACTGCCAAGAGTCATCTTAGTTATAATTAACTGAAAATTATTGTTTTCTAAACCTTATAACAATAGATAGATTATACAGACAAAAAAGAAAATGTATATTATACATAAAAATATAGAACTCTGTACCTAATATAATTGCTAATAGTTAGAGATAAGGTATTTAAGATTTGGTTAAATGTAATTATTTAGCCGGCTTTTAGCGTGGGGTCGTGGTAGATCGTATCCATAAAGTGTAAAAGTTTTCATTTCAAAAACAGTATAATTTTATATTAATTTTTAGATTCTTTGTGTCTTATCATTCTTATTTCTAATATAGAATAGTTTTTTGAGTTTATTTTTAAATTTTTCTTTAGAGTCAGCTATTTTTATATCTTGAGGTAGTGAATTGAATAGAGTTGGTGCTTAGTATCTGTAAAATCTTTGCATTTTAGTGGTGTGACAAAGTGGTATATGCTGTGGTTTATATGATTGGTATCTAGTATTGTACGTATGGACTGGAGTTGGATTATCTTTATTATTATAATATTTTGTAAGTATAACTTTTTCTTATAATAATTTAATTGGCAAAACATTAAAATCTTTGTATAATTCTGCAGTAGATGATTTTCTTGGTCTAAGTAAAATAATTTTAACTTATATATTTATTTACATATGAACGGTACAAGACCATGGTACAATTTTAAATCAATAAAAAAAAAGAATAAACAGAGATATTGAAAAAGGAACTTGCAATAATTAAAAAATATACATCAAAATTTAAAAGAAGTAAAAACTAAAGAAATAATGTAAAACATTTTTAAGTAAAAATTAATGAATTAAAAAAATACAGTGGAATATAAATTATTAATTTTCAAGTTTAATTTATTTTTATTTTTTTTTTAAAAAAGAAGATGTACAAGTTAATTAAATAATAATTCATATAAAAAACAACCAAAATAAAAAAGAAAAACATGTTTAGTTATTATGTGCTAAAGTGATGAATGTTAAAATGAAAACGTAACAAGAAACGTAAACAACAATCAAGTAAAACTATATTTTTTTCACTGATATCCGAATGGCTTTGCCTAAAAATTTTAGATCCAGGTTTGTATGATAATATTGAGCATTCCGGGCTTAAAAATAACTCACAATACAATGAAAACTGGTATAACTAAAAAAGGGTTTTGAACATTGTTATATTTAGCATTGACCTTGCTAAATTTAACAAGGTTGATTTGAAATTAACCAATCAACTCAACAACCCAAGTGACGTATTAGCTTTTTGCTGCAAATCTTTTTTTTTTAACAGCCTGCTGACACTTGTTAATACAAGCAAGGGCCTCCCCTTATTTAAGGGGGTATTGAAGGTTACTATAGCTTTATTTCTGTGATTAATTGCGTTTGATTGTTTGAAAATTCTGTTCATTTAATCTAGATAATATTTAATTGTTTTTTTCCCCACATGCCGGTCTAAAGCTGTCCTATGCCATAGTTTCCCGAGCCTTTCGTTGAATTCATCAGTCCATCTCCTCTCTGGTCTACCTCTTTTCCTCTTCTCTATTGGGTTCCATTCGAGGATTTTATGGGCCCATCTGTCTGGATCCATCCTTATGACATGACCAGCCATTTCCATTTTAGTTTATGAGCCTGTTTCATTAAGTTTTTTATATTTTCTCTTTTCAAAATTTTTTTGTTGCTGAGTTTTTGCGTTTTTCTGATGCCTAAACTTGATTTTAACATTTGGCATTGAGTAGAGACTAACTTCTGATCTTCTTTTTGGGTAAGACTCCACATCTGACTTCCGTAAAGGATTGCTGGATATATACAGCTTTGCAGAGTGTTTATTTTTAAACTTTCTGGTACTGAACTTTTTAGAATTCTTTTTAGGGACCAAAATTTCTTCCATCCAATGTTAACTCGTCTATTTACTTCAGTATTTTTCATATTTTCAAACGAAACTGTCTGGCCCAGATAGATGTATTCAGAGACATATTCTATTTCTTGGTTTTCTATTATTATTTTAGTTTGTTCGGAGTTAGTCAATATTTTCGTTTTTGACCAGTTGATTTTCAGACCTACTTTAAGACTCCATTTGATAAGGGAAGTCATTACAGATTGTAAATCTTTTAATTTGTTGGATAATAAAAGTGCATCATCCGCAAAACGTAGATTATTTAGCAGAGAGCCATTGATGCTTATACCAATATTTTGTAGATCAATCTTTCTAAAAATATATTCTAGCACGCAATTAAAAATTTCGGCTGAGAGTGGACAACCTTGTTTAACTCCTCTACCTATTCTGAATTGCACGCCTGCTGCCTCCGTCTATACATAAGCATAGTTTTCTTTGTATATTTCTTGTAATAATTTAATATAATGCTGATTAATACCTATCTCATCCATTGCAATCCAAATGTATTCATGTTCAAGTGAATCAAAGGCTTTATTGTAATCAATAAACATAAGATAAATAGGGATGTTGTGTTCTTTACATCTTACAGCTGCGAATCTTACTTTTTAAATATTAATTTTTTTAATTGGTTATAAAAATTTGTAAAATTAATATTTTCATTTTTTTTCAATTCATTTCTTCTTACCTCAATTAACTTAACAAAATAAAAAAAAACATAGGTTAAAATTGATGCATCTTCCTCATTATATCAATGGATATTGGCGTTAATAAATAATTGAAAGCTCTTATATAAGGCGCAGTCGAATATCCACGGCCTTCTAGAACATTGGATCACCAACAAACTTTTTTTTTTTAAATTTTTAGTAATTAGCCGGATTTGTGATAAATGAAGCCTCTTTTGGTTAATCTCAAAGAGTATGTACATTCACTCAACGATTTATTTTTAATCTAACTTGGTACATACATAACTACTGTTAGACGTCAATGTTAACAAATATGACATGTAAAAATATAACACAAAATATTGACGTCAATCGTTGAGTGAATGTAAATACTCTTTGAGATTAACCAAAAGAGCGTGCAGATTATGGAAATAGGCTTCATTAATCACAAATTCGGCTAATTACTGAACATTTTGAAAAAAAAAGTTATAAAAAAGTTTGTTGGTGATCCAACGTTCTAGAAGGCCGTGGATATTCGAACGCGCCTTATAGAAGACAGAAAGTGATTAGGAAGGCTTTTAGGTTTATCCTAATAATTTGAAAACTAATACCTTAGCACAGATAGTTTTATAAACAGAGTCATTGGAGCTGATGTACTGGGAAATCCCCTGTCCCAGAAGACTAACAGCTGCATCAGGCTGATTTCTAGCACTTAGCAGCTTGGCTTTCTCCACAAACAGACCAGCAGGTCTGTACTGCTCTGCCATACTAATGTAAAGTCTAGCACCATCAGTGTTACCACCCCTAAAAACATTATAAATACAGTGCTGTATTAACATAATATACACATATTATGTGTTTATGAGGATGCCTCACAAACACCTGAAACGAATAATTCAGGTGACATCCCGGTATATATGAGAGTGTGTGTGTAATTTTAAGGGGGGACAAGGAACAAGGTTTGTGGCGGCCTTTTCGTGGCATCTTAGGTCAGGGTTATTTATTTATTTTTATTATCCTTCTTTAATTTTTTTTATTTATTTATATATTTTTTCTTCTTTTGGCTTTATATAAGTTGGCTACAATGGTTTGAGGTTTTTTTTAGTTTTGACACTGCCTCCTGTTTCTTGGATATAGAAGGCCTTGTCATAACCTTCACCTTAGTTCCATATTGTCATTTCTATTTTAACCTTCGTTAACTGTACTTCCTCTGGTTTTATATTGTGACATTTTCATCTTTTAACTTTTATCATGTTTTATTAGTTTTTACCTTCAATATTTTTTAACTTTTAATTTGCTTTTTAATTCAATTTTATGACATTATTTTAAATCAATGTACTTAGCTTATTATTTTAAACTTTCATTTTAAATTTTGCATGGGTCCCCTGGCCCATAGTAGATGAAGACTGTGATTATTTCGTAAGTAAAATGTTTTATTTTATTTACATATATATTTTTTATAAAGTTCTTTTCTTTCTTGATCCCTCTTTAAATTGACTGATGTTTTCTTGTGTTTCAAAGGGCCCTGATGAAGAATTTGTAGATAAATTTGAAACGTGAGCTAGAAATAAATATATAGTTTTCATGTAGAGCTGTGTTTATATTCATAACCTTATCCCAAGATTGGTGGAGACACACACACACACACACACACATATATATATATAAAATCAAAAAATTGTAGAGATGAATAGAGAAGTGATGCTTGAAAGTCCCTATGGCTCCTGAATATTTTAAATATAAAGATAAAGAATTTTAAAAGAGTAACTTTTTTTGGACTGGTATGATATATATGCAGTCTTCAAGAAACTTAAATTTTACATGCATATATGTTTCACATTTAACGTTATCAAATGAAAGTAATGTAATTTTTTAAATAAAATTATTACCTTTTAGATAATGAAACAAACGATAAGAATTGTGCCTATAAATAAATAAAATCTTGTTTTCATGTTAATATTTATACACAACGAACAAAGAGCCTTATTATTGAGATGCATGCTAGTATAAAAAAATACAATTTTAAAGTATTTATGTATTCTTAAAAATTAACTTAATGATATAGGATTATTAAAATAAGGAAAAAAACATCGGTAAACAATAAAATTAAAATAAATAAATAAAATGTTTCCTTCTTAAAAGGATTTAACTTAAAAATTTATAAGCTAAAAAAGAAAATAATAATAATGACAAGTTTTGAGTATTTTAAATATCTCACAGTAAGGGATATATTGATGTTGGCTAAACTTTGGTATACGGTGCACCCTGTTATCAATACTATGTATCAATATATTTTTAGTTTAGAGATGTGACGTAGGAATAATCAATATGTGCCTTTTCTTTTACGTTTATGAACATATTTTATTATTTTTTTAAATGTTTTTTTGTTGTTTGTGTTTTTTTTATTTGTTGTAAAATGGTTTATAACTATTTTCATATTTTTTTATGTTTTTATAATGTTTTAACTATGTTTTCATAAGAATAGTCGATGATACACCACATCTAATTTTATGTTACGCGTATTTTTTACGTATTTTTTGTTATTTTCAGGGTTTTTATTATATTTTTGTTGTTAATGTTTTCATTTATTTGTTGTATGGTTTTTTTAATGTTTTAATTATAATTAATAATTTAACGACGCTGCTTATCTTTTAAGTGCTCAGTTCTCGTTTACGTGTAGCATAACTAAAAATATGTCCATATATAGTATTGATAACAGGGTGCACCGTATACCGAAGATTTACCTTGATTTAACTTGAAAGATTTAACTTGCATTTAATTGATGATTATATTTTATCAGTGATATAATCTTAATCTATTTAGTTTTAGTCTCAGTTCATAAGTTCTTTTGATATCATTAGACAATGAACAGATATTCTACTATGTAGAATGAGTAAGTATTATCATCATGAAATCAAATAAGTTTATATATCAATAAATAAAAATAATAACTTAAAAAACTTCTGTACAATAGAGACAGTCAAATTAGGACAAATAAAATTAGTTAACATAATTATAATTAATGAAAAAAAAAGAATACATACTTCCTAGCAATAGCAAAGTTTTTGATGCAAATATTAGATAATTCATTGTGAATGGTGGGAATACATTGAGGCGCTATTACGGCGGCTTTCCTTTCTAGCAGAGATAACGCTACTCTCCTTATCCTCAGCACCTAGCAATACAGATTATTTTTAAATAAAATACCACCTTTTTGGCAACACTATTCCATCCATGCTCATTTCGGAGTTGGCAACACTGACCACACAGAATAATTCTCTAGTGTATTGTATTGATTTAATATTTTTTACATGGCAATTTGCTATGTAATGATAGTAAATTAGTAATGATTTATTATAATTTGATTCAATTTCCCTGACTCCCCAATCTGTCTTTTGAACAACCATTGTCATTGAAGAAATGTGAAAAGTGTCATTATTGTAAATTCAGACTTTAAGTGACATGCAGATTTTAAAAGTTAAAAAAAATGAGAATAGAATAGAATAGTAGTATAGTCCGGGAGCCCACAACTTAAGAAAGAAAAAAGAAAAGAAAAGAAACTTAAGGAACAAGAATGAACTTAAGTTTACAAAAATAAATGTATACTCCAGGGCATCATTGGCCGTCAGGGGGAGAGAAGACATTTTTTTAAATTTAATTAATTAAATAGAAATAATATATATATATATATATATATATATATATATATAATTATATATATATATATATATATATATATATATATTTTACTTTATTTAAAACTTTCCTTATGTGGATCCGTTGGTATAGAGGAAAAGTATTGTTTTTTTTTTAATTTTATTTATTCTTTTTTTTTATTATTTAACATGCAAACTTTTAAAACAAAAACAGTACTTTTATATTTTGAGGTGGTTTACTCGAACTTACATAGAAACAAAGCTTGTGAGCACTTCAGGTGTACTTGTAATTTAGGGAAAATTGTTTATCATCAGATATCTTGTTTGCCAGGCTTGTTTTAAATATTGAATTATTTTAGTCCAATCTGGCCCATTTGCTATCTGAGTAAACTGTTGTTGTGAGAGTGCCCTGACTCCTAGGTGCTTTATTCTAATATGCTTTAACACTGAGCATTCTCCAACAAAACAACTTATTTTATACCTCATAAAAGTCATGAAATGGGTTCGTGCCTTTTCACAAAACAATTTCATGCCTTTTATGAGGTAGAAAATAAACCGAGGGCTTCCGGAGAATAGTATTATTATTAAAATTTTATAAATATAAAGAATAAAAAATAGTTTTCCATCAAAATGAAGGGCTTTCAAAGTGTTCTAATGGGTTTGATATGGTTTACCTGGTTAAATCATTAGTTGTTTTGACAGAGATTTTGTGGTATATGTTAAACATGGTTAATATTTAATAAACTTGAGTTTAAAAAAATATATATTTAATTGTCAAACCACAATACATAAAAAAAGAAAAACTGACTGGTTTCGACTATTAGTTAGTCATCTTCAGAGTACTTTTTATAAACTGAGTTGCTTAAATTGAAGGAGAAGGTCTAAGATGTGTGTGGGGGTGGGGTGTTGTTGGATGAGTGGTGGGAGAGGGTTAATTTCGGATCTGGATTCTAGGGAACCATCAGGTATAAGGGATAAACTACTCTGAAGATGACTAACTAATAGTCGAAACCAGTCAGTTTTTCTTTTTTTATGTATTGTGGTTTGACAATTAAATATATATTTTTTTAAACTCAGGTTTACCTGGTGTAAATCATGAGAGTGAGGCGTGAGTAAAGCCAGTCTAAGCTGCATGGATTGACCAGTAACACCAGATAAATCCATTGCATACGAGCTGGTTTTGGAACATGGACCCGGCATAGTTACGTCTTCAAACAGGCCTGCAAACTTCTCTAACTCATTCAGCATGTGAAGCCTAAAATCAACAAAATAAATCAGCATGTAGAGATTACTCAGAAAATTAAAGGATTTGTGACCGCGTATATGTAATTACTAACTGACAAAAAGAGTTATAATTTTTTCACAGTATCATTCTATTAACATTATTATAATTTCATACTAAAATACTGTAGAATTTGTGAAGAGTTTAAAGTGCCAACTGACTGTTTTAACGTAATGCTTCAAACCAGAAAAGTATAAAAAATATTAAACAAAAGTAAATCTCTGGCAGAGACAGGATTAAGAATATTAGCACTAGAAGAGTACACCAATAAACAAAGTGTTACCAGTTTTCAACAAATAAATAAATATTTATGTATTCGCTAGTTAAAACAATAATAAATAAAAACCATCATCATAGCATAACTAACAAATAAATAAAGAAGTATTAATTAGTTTGTTAGGCACTGATGATGACCTTTATTTAGTTATCATCATCAAATCATATCTGGCTTCACAAAGCCGGATATGATTTATTTTTAAAAATAACTTTATTTTAAATTCTTTTAAACTTTAAAAGACTTATTTTATTAACTTATGAAATGATAATAAAAATGAAACATACTTGAGAACACACTGGTAGCCCTGCCTGTAAGCAACGTGTCTGTCTTGACTCAGTGCTGCCAACATATCTACCACCCTCTGTCTGGTGGAGATCAGTTTGCTGCTGATAGTGCGACCTTGCTCCATGTCAGAGAGTATCTGTCCGACGCTGACACCCCAACACCAGTCATTCCTCATGTCAGGGTCAAACTTAGCTAGGAGGTCTTCCATCTCATTGGTACGTAGTGTTGTCCACAGACACTCAGTGTACTCGTTGAATAACTCTGCAGGAGGGCAACTAGAACAACGTATATAAAGACTTATACCACGTGACAAGACAACAGGCTTCAGTTGGTATTATTAACTGTTCTGCTAAAATATATTCAATTGTAAAGCACCTCAATTGAGAAGTACAGAGTAAGTAGAAGTAATATGGGGGGGGGGAGTGGTAGTAACTACCAAGCAAGTAGGCTACGTTGTTGGGCCCTTTTTGCCAGCTCCCTAAGATAGTGTTAACTCCTTTTAATTTAAAGTGTAGGCATATTTCATCTAATCTAGACAGAAGAGCCGTGGATTTCTATGGTTCCACTAATGCTTTTTTTCAAGCAATCATACATATTTTCACTGAATTTTATAGTCTAGTGAAAACTAGGAACAACACATGCACTCGCTGTTAAACCAAACCTCCACACACTTTAAACTACAAGGCAGACACACTTATAGGATTATAATGAATCTATGAGGGTCCTAAATTTTGCCTATACCCAGTTTCATTTAGGGTAAGGGACCTTTAACGAGTACCTGACAACGCACAGGCTCCCTTCTGAAGGACGTGGAACGCAGAATTTTTATCCCTCTCATAAAAATCCCAGAGGCCCGTGCTGGGATTGAACCCATGACTAAATAAACTCAGAAATTTAAAGTCCATTTATTCTGTGTATTGGCCGCGTACCTTAACCACTACACCACGGGTGACTCTTAAGTACAGAGTAAAGTGATGTAGAAATTCATACAGTAAGGGTTGGGACACAGTGGTCCAACTCCCCCTGAATAATTTGTTTCAGATGGGTTTGCTTTAAGTTCACCGTTTCTCCACTAGAGGCAGGTCGGTTCACCTTGTACAGCATATATAAAATAATTAGTTCTTCATTTTCAGGATTTAAATTATTTTAAGAGATCTTTAAAAATGTTAAAAATCTTATTAATTATTTTAAATGTTTAATTTTCATAAAATGTTATAAAAATATAAACGCTGTGTTGTTTTTAAGTAGACTTGATATCATGATAACCATGACGTGCAGAAATGGAAATTAATTTGCGTGTTTATTGCTTTTTTATTTGTTCTTTTAATGGAAAAAATGCAACATTTATCTTATTTTCTAAACAAATAATCTTATAAACAACTAAAAATGTTCAGAAAATTTGTCTTGTTTACATTCTAGTTTACAGACGTCTTGATTTAAAACTGATAACAATATTGAACAGTTGTACAAGGTGAAAACTAGCGCTTGGTGCAGTAGTTGATGCAACTAGCCCCTGTTTTTTTAGGACCATCTCAAACCAGGGAGTTGGAGCACTGTGTCCCGCGCCCCCATATCTACTGTATGAATTTCTACATCACTTTAGTACAGAACTTGTTTGTAAGTGATAGTGTTATGTTTTTAAATATGTAATAGTTTATTTATCGTTATTATTTTATAATTATGTACTTTGAAAAAGAATTAATACATATTTGAAAGCTTGGTAAATTGGCCATATCCTTTTTAGACCATTTCCACCCAAACAAACTTATAATTCTTAGTAATATGTAAACACCAAAAAAGTTTTAAGATTATGTTAAACAAGAATTCCAAATCAAAAAATGAGACACCATGGTGTGGCCATTTGGAATATAAATCAAAACATTTTAGAGAAATATCCTTAGAGTGAGAGTAAATGGAGTCCACTATAAATAATGAAAGAAAATAAGTCTCTTCACAAAATAAAACTTTATTGGCAAAGCGCTTTCAACCTAACTAGAAGCCATCATCAGTGTAAAACCGTTGAGATGTAAAGAAGAAGAGAAGTGAGTCTATGTTGTCTGCCTCTTATATCTAATAAAAAAAAAACATAGACTCACTTTTCTTCTTTACATCTCAACGGTTCTGCACTGATGATGGCCTCTAGTTAGGTTGAAAGCGCTTTGGCAATAAAGTTTTATTTTGTGGAGAGATTTCTTTTCTTTCATTATTTTAGAGAAAATATTTTTCCATAGAAGTAATATAGTATATATAGAGTAATATAGTGCAAGTCTGCAAATTATACTAATTTTAAGGTGCTAAAATCTCCAAAGTAAATTCTGTGGTAACAATAGACAACCAATTATATGAAGTCTGTCCCATAAATACGTATAAAAAAATCATAAACATTTTATTTTACAATTAATCATCAAATAACATTTTGTCCCCCTTGAAAGACTCCCCCCCTGATAAAACGCACTTGGTCCAACGCTGTTTCCATTGTTGAAAACATCCTTCAAAGTCCTCTACTTTGAGGCCCTTCAGCTGCCTCGTCAGCGCTCCTTTTATGTCATCCATGTCCCCCAAATGGCGCCTCCGAAGCAACATTTTACATTTAGGAAACAAAAAAAATCACACGGTGCCAAATCGGGTGAATATGGTGGCTGGTCAGTGACTGTGATTGAGTTGCGCGCCAAAAATTCGCCTACAACTAATGACGTGTGCGATGGAGCGTTGTCGTGGTGAAGGATCCAAAGTTTTTAGCGAGCCAATTCCGGGCGGACTCGAGCAACCCGTGCTTGTAGGTAACTTTTATACACAAATTTATTTCATACGCCATTCTAACAGTCGATCGACAATTTTTGAAGACAATTGATCGAACATGATCCACATTTTCGTCAGAAGACGAAGTGGTGGGGCGTCCGGGGTGAGGGTCATCCTTGAAGTCTTCTCGTCTTTCTCTAAACCGCTTTAACCACTTGTGGACCTTGGGTTCCTTCAAGGCATCTTCTCCCTACACTATCACATGAATTTCTCGACCGTTCTTGCCGAGTTAAGCAAGAAATTTGATATTGATACGCTGCTGATTGGTAAGAGAGATTTCCATGCCGACGAGTTATTAAGAAAGGGGTCAGACCAACTGACTGTAGATACTGACTGGTGACTCATGAGGCGCTGTCTATCTAGCTCAGGCTTGCTTGGGTTGTTAGTGGTGGGGGAAGCTCACTGTCTCGTCTCTCCAATTCCTGCTAAGTTCTAAACAATTATTTTATGCGTATTTATGGGACAGACCTCGTATAGTAAAAAAAAACATAAAAACAAATGATTTATAGAAATAACACTTGTTGCATAAAACTTATCTGAAACATAAATAAAAATATAATACTATTTAAGTTTATGCAAAAATACATTAAAGCTCTTAAAGATTTCACGTATTTCTTAAATTGTTTATCAATGAAAGGCTTTAAGAATCAAATATTAAAAACAGTACTAAACAGTACCGTTTTAGATTTGCTATGATTTGATTAGAACAGGAGATTATATAGATAGTTATTACAAACGTCTATTTTGACTAATATACAACATAACCTTACTTAAGCAGGTTAATATTGTACAATAGTCAATTTTGACCTCTACATGCTATCACCTTTCATAGACAGTTTCTGGACAGGTTAGTATTTTACAACTGTCTATAGCTATTAAGAAAGTTTGTAGGATACCTAGCAGCTGTGATCGCCCTGGTTATCTGAAGAGCAGTAGAAGGTTGATCTATGGAAAGATAACACTGAATCAGTGCCCTCTGGAAGAAATTACAACCAGGATACTTGTCTGATAATATCCTGTAGCTGTCTATAGCATCCTGAACAAAAAAAACACAAGAAATCTATACCTAACAGTTATTTTAACGTAAATAATAAAGAGAGCAAAGTAAAAGATTACTCCCAAATCAATAGAGTTGATTGCTAAGTTTAAAGCCTGAGGAATCATTGGTGTTACATCATAAGGAAAAGCTTAAGATTCTCAAGGCCTGGTGAGATAACCATGAGGTTAATCATACTTATATATTTATATATATATATATATATATATATATATATATATATATATATATATATATATATATATATATATATATATATATATATATATATATATATATATATATATATATATATATATATATATATATATATATATATATATATATATATATATAAACAAACAATAAGAAAATAGAAAAACAAATCATAAGATTATAAACTAACTGCTACACGGGTACGTGCTACACTCCTGACGAAGCCGCACGGCGAAAGCTCGAGTACATCCTTTCCTTCTGTATTTTTAACCTTCTGTAAGTTATTTTAATTGTTTATATAATATATATATATATATATATATATATATATATATATATCCCTTCATCCCAGGCCTCCTACTTCTCCTGCTTTTTATCTCTTCACCGCCTACTATTCTGGCCTATCTTTAATACCTTTATAAAAGATGGTTTCGCCACTCTATCCTCAAACCCTATCACAGCCGACCTCCCACAACTAAACTAGTGGGAGGTCGGATAAATATCCTACTAAACCACTACCCTCCATCAGTAACCTTCAAGAGACCCCCAAACCTTCACAACCTCCTAGTCAATACTAAACCCTCTTCTCCTCTTATGCAACCTCATCCTCGTGGTTCCCATCCTTGCAACAGAAAGCTTTGCTTAACCTGTTGCTTGATGAACACCTCCTCCACTTTCACCAGTCCCTCCACTAACATTTTCACTAGTCCCTCCACTAACATTTTCACCAGTCCCTCCACATTTTCACCAGTCCCTCCACTAACATTTTCACCAGTCCCTCCACTAACATTTTCACTAGTCCCTCCACTAACACTTTCACCAGTCCCTCCACTAACATTTTCACCAGTCCCTCCACTAACATTTTCACCAGTCCCTCCACTAACATTTTCACTAGTCCCTCCACTAACATTTTCACTAGTCCCTCCACTAACACTTTCACCAGTCCCTCCACTTTTCACCAGTCCCTCCACTAACATTTTAACCAGTCCCTCCACTAACATTTTCACCAGTCCCTCTACTAACACTTTCACCAGTCCCTCCACTAACATTTTCTACCAAATCCCTTCTTCCTCTAACTGCACTTCCAGAAACGTGGTATATTGCCTCGAGTGTAAGCGATGTGATAGTTTCTACGTGGGAGACAACTCAACTTCTTTCAACCTATGCATAAACAATCACAAGGAGTGATCGTTAAGGAGTGACCTACCTGTTTCAATGCATGCCCTTTTTCATCAAACCTCGTCCTTTAACAAACTTATCTAAAAAGTTAAAACTTCTTACATTCTTTATTTCTTAGATAGTTATTTATTGTTATTCAATATTAGTTTATATTTATTCATGTACTGGAATGTACTTATTTATTTGCTTTATTATTTATCTACCTGAGGTTAATATTATTTGCTATTAAGTCTTGTTATTACTTGTTTAGGCACTTGTTATCATGTAACTGATAATATATAATAATAAAAATAGTAAAAAGTTATGAGGTTTTGGTCATGATATATAAAACAACATTTAAGCTTTCGACCGTATGATTAGGTCTTCATCAGAAAGTGTTTAATAACAAACTAAAGCCGTTAACAGAAAGAAACAGATAAGGTAAACAAAGATCTAGCCCCGGGGCTTAACATTAAGGTTGTATCTATAGAAAATAACTATATCTGTTTCTTTCTGTTAACGGCTTTAGTTTGTTAGTAAACACTTTCTGATGAAGACCTAATCATACGGTCGAAAGCTTAAATGTTGTTTTATTTATCATGACTATACCAAAACCTCATAACTTTTTACTATTTTTCTATACGTATGGTCAATAAGTGCTACTTGTTATATATAATAATGATGTAACTGATAATATATTGAGTTTAATAACACATGTAGTACATGTACATGTACATAGCATATATATATACATACATATATATATATACATATATATATATATATATATATATATATATATATATATATATATATATATATATATATGTGTGTGTGTATGTATGTATATATCTAAAGGGCCTGATGAAGAATTTGTAGTTAAATTCGAAATGTTGGCAGAAAAAATATATAGTTTTCATGTAAAGCTGTGTTTTTATACATAACCTTAAACCGAGATAGGTGGAGACACGTATATATATATATATATATATATTATATATATATATATATATATATCCACATATATAAGGAGCCTAGAACTATAGTTTTTTTTTTTTTTTTTTTTTTTTTTAATTTACCATAACAGTATCCCTGCTATGGCTCTTTATTTCTAAACATGCACCGCTTTCGCATAACATGTTGATCTTTTATCTTCTTTTTTCTTTTTTTGCATTTTCATTTTATTTTAGTTGTAGCATTTGGTTCAAGAATAATTACGATTCTTTTTTTTCTTTCTTTAATTGTAATCTTCTTTCTTTTTCGTAGCAATCTTCTGTTTATCATTATTTATCATTTTAGTTTTGATGAATTTAATATTTTAAATACTAAATTTTTTTTTTTTTTTTTTTAACTTCTAATAGATTATCGTAAATTTCAATGTTTTTAAAATACTTATAATTTTGAAAATAAACTAGTATAAATTAATTTAAATTAATACAGGGATTGAAATATATGTATATATACATACACATACATACACATATATACACATACACACACATACATACATTGTTTTACAAAAAGCCGCTCTTAATAAAGCCTCAGGTGAAGACGGCATTACTCTTGCCATACTTGAAAAAAAGCTTTTTAAATTTTACCAAACCTTTTTACTACCATCTTTAATGAATGCCTAAAAAGAGCTATATTTCCCACTTGTTGGAAAACTTCAAAAATAATTATGATAGAAAAACCAGGTCGATCTCACCTTAAAAATGCCTGCTAATACAGACCAATAAGCTTACTTTCAACTTTAGCTAAATTATTTAAACGTTTGATGATAGACCGAATTATGCACTATCTTCATTTCAACGATCTTCTTAGCAATCGCCAATTTGGTTTTAGACCATAAACCAGCACCACCGACACCATAATGGAACTAAAACCTTTGTTGAAGCTAATTTAGAAATTAAAATGCATGTCGCATTGATATCACTAGTCATTGAAGGGGCATTTATTTGACGCTGCATGGCAGCCCACGATCATCCACCGACTAAGAGAAAATAAATGTCCAGCTAATCTCCTACTCCTTGTGCAATCCTACTTCACCAACAGAAAAAGTAAATCAAGATTTGATTCAGTTTATAAAACCGATAACCCTAGCTGCGGCTGCTCGCAGGGATCCTCCAGTTCTCCCGGCTTCTGGATTATTCAGTACGACTCATTACTTCGACTAGTTTTACCACCCAACTGTCAAGGACTAGCATTCACCGACGACTATCTTCTTTTGGCAGCTGCCAGAACAGCAGAAGAACTAGAGGCAATTTTCAATGAATCTCTTATGACTATTAACATCTGGGCACATAAAAATAAGCAAAATTTAGCCAATCTAAATCTCAATATCTACACATAACAAGAAGGCACAACAAAAAAGAATTAAATATTACTTTGAATGGATCAAAAATAGAGGCAGTGTCTTCATTTAAGTATTTAGGAGTAACTCCAACCAGCATCTGGTCTTGGAACCAACACACATCCAATATCACATCCAAAGTACTAAGCTATGCAAATATACCTAGAACTATAGTATGAATTATAGTATATTTACCATGATGTTTCCCTTGACTACATGACAGAGTACAGTCTCCTCCATAGTGGGGGTTTTCTCAAACAGACCCATCACTCCCACCAGGCCATCTGCATCATTCAGCTTACTGTAGATGTTCTACCAATCAAACAAATACAAGCTATTGTTGAAAGCAGAATTTTATCATTAATAAAATTTTAAAACTGCAAGTTTTTCAGAGACCAATATTATTTTAGTACTTGTGAAATACTGGAAAGAGTGAAAATTTGGGGCTGCCCTCTCTCCAAAAAGGTCCAGGGGGGGGGCAGAGACTTTTCGGAGGAAACTCCTATAGGGTACTCTAATATTTGCCAAAAGTTCAGCTTGTCCTTGACTTTTCTGACTAACTCAATATTTTGGTCTTCATTGACAGAGCTATTATAATACGACACACGGCTAAAATCAATTGACAGCGCGCCAAAATCTCAATGCTTTCAACCCTCTTTTTTAACAAGAAAAATCCCTTCTTTTAAGTAACAAAAAAATCCCTACTCTGGCAACACTGAAAGTCAGGTTATGTTTTGAATTTTATTATTTGTTTATATATGATATCATATTTTTTTTTAGTAGGAATATTGTTGTATCATATAAATTTATCAACTAAGTGTTGCTTTAAATTTGTTCGGGAAGTATGAATTAAGTGGAGTTAAAGTTGTTAATCACGTAATGCAATGGATCATAATAGTTCTATGATAAAAGTTTGACGATTTAAATAAATCGTCAGCTATAATTACTTTTTTCCAAAACAAACTGCTTTTTTGCGTCAAGTTAGTATAATTGAATGCGTATTGTTTTATATTATAAAAGTAATATGACACAATATGCATTCATGACTTAAAAAAGTGGCATTTTCCAAAAAAAATGTGTCTTTTGGTTGACAGACCACAGACTCTGCGCTGTACTCAAATAGCAAGAAATGCTTGAAGAATACGTCAATGTCCATGAGTCAAATATAGACACTCAGATTTACAACTCCGCAATAATTGGATGAATTGAACAGATTGGAATGATACGAAACCAACTCATACAGATCAATATGCACAATGAGGGAAATAAAAGCGACGCGAGGTTACAAATATTTACAACCAGTGTTGCCTTTTTATGATTTTATTTACGAAAAAGGTATTTTTTTATACCGAGGTTGGCATGAGGTGGAGGGGGAAGAAACGTGGTAGTTCTGAACCAATAGAATTCTTTCCCTCACAGATTTTTGGCGCGCTGTCAATTGATTTTAGCCATGTGTCGTATTATAGTAAGAAGTATACAATATTTGAGTGCATTATATACTTGCCTTATCATTGTCTAGTTCAAAAAAAGGGTTCTAAAACAAACAGTTCAAAAAAACTCTATAAACAAAAATGCAAGTAACATTTTTTTTATATAGTTGTATGAGGAATGCTTTTTTTAACAACCTTTAATAACCTCTGAGCCATAGGTCACAAGATATTTACAAAAACTGATATCCATGACCTTTTGACCCTTATAACTTTTTAAACCGGCACGATAAATGCAATGTTGATTTTTAACATGTTCATTAATACACCAGAATAAAGGTGTGAAACAAAATTCAGCTCACCGGGAATTTTTCCGCAGATTGAGGTTTAAAATTCTCTAAAATAATTGGACTAAACATGTCATAAAAACATATTTAGCTGACAGTATAGTTGAACTCTTATAAATGAAGAGACAAGCAAGTAAGTGAAGTTACCTTAAGCTTAGACGTGAAAGTTTGTGACAATGGTAAATTATGAGTAAAATTAGTTGGACGTAATCCATTGTCAGTACTATTTACAATTAACGTCGTTTCGGGAGCAGGTACTTCTCCCATCATCACACACTTGACACATCCCATACTTGACACACACACCGTCTTTCTCAAGACGAACCTGATGATGGGAGAAGTACCTGCTCCCGAAACGTCGTTAATTGTAAATAGTACTGACAATGGATTACGTCCAACTAATTTTACTTACCTTAAGCTGTTCCAGTGAGTCCTGGTTCTGTTTCTTACCAGCCAATATCTTCTCAATATGCCAGAGAGATCTGCAATAGTCTTTCTGAACATAAGACTGTAGAAACAGAGATTTGTGAGGAAAGTTACTCAGGAAGTCTAAAACAACATGTATTAAATATTAGGAATATAAATATCGGGTAAAGCAGCATCAGTTTAATAATAAGAAGAAGATACAAAAAAATTGGGTTTAAAGAGATAAAGTGATTGATTAAATAATCTTAGTTTACTTTTTTTATATGATTACAATATAAGAAAGTCAAAACTAATGGAAGAAAATAAATACAAAATGTCCCGCACTTTCCTAATTGTGATATTTATTTAATACGTTTATTAGGTCAACCCGAACTGTTAATTTATTTTTTCAATAAATAGACTGAAGTGAAGTGATAATAAAAGTGATATAGAAGTGATAATAAAAATGAAAACTAATGGAAGAATGAAACTAATGGAAAAAATGAAAAATGAAAAAAACTAATGGGAAAAAAATAAATACAAAATGTCCCGCACTTTCCTAATTGTGATATTTATTTAATACGTTTATTAGGTCACCCCGAACTGTTAATTTATTTTTTCAATAAATAGACTGAAGTGAAGTGATAATAAAAGTGATATAGAAGTGATAATAAAAATGAAAACTAATGGAAGAATGAAACTAATGGAAAAAATGAAAAATGAAAAAAACGAATGGGGAAAAATAAATACAAAATGTCCCGCACTTTCCTAATTGTGATATTTATTTAATACGTTTATTAGGTCACCCGAACTGTTAATTTATTTTTTCAATAAATAGACTGAAGTGAAGTGATAATAAAAGTGATATAGAAGTGATAATAAAAATGAAAACTAATGGAAGAATGAAACTAATGGAAAAAATGAAAAATGAAAAAAACGAATGGGAAAAAAATAAATACAAAATGTCCCGCACTTTCCTAATTGTGATATTTATTTAATACCTTTATTAGGTCACCCCGAACTGTTAATTTATTTTTTCAATAAATAGACTGAAGTGAAGTGATAATAAAAGTGATATAAGTGAATAGACTGAGGTGAAGTGAAGGTACTTACTAATAGGTTTTTTTGTTTGTAGCACTTGAAAGTTCATAGAACTCCCATCTCAGGATTCATCAAGGTATAAAGTTTAATAGCGCGATAGTTCTATAAAATAGTTTTTCGTTAGTTGCACTTCTTAGTTTATAGAAATTACATCTTAAATTACTAGATAAAAGTAGGCTTTAATTCTATATGTTACAAAATTTGATTTGTTTTAATTTCAAAACAAAATAAATTTTGTAACATATAGAATTAAAGCCTACTTTTATCACGTGAAAAGGTTTATAAAAGAAGACAGCAGTCCAAATATAGTTGAAAAACAACTACCGAGCTCAACCAGGGATCCTGGTCATCATCAGGGTTAATAGATTTATTGAAAAATAAACAACAAGACTATAAACATTAAATGAAATAAACCAACAAATATTTACTTACTTATTTACTTTTATCTAGTAATTTAAGTTCTATAAAACTTAGTATAGAACTTAAGTTACCTGGATAAAGCCTGAAAAGGTAATAACCAAATGTAACATACCTTTGACAGTGATCTGCATGTTCTTGATGTGTGGGTTGCTGTCAAGATTGATCTTAGGATCACCAGTGGCATACTTGTAGAGGAAATCAAACAGATCAAATATAATGCCGATACATCTAGAGGACTCTAGAGACTTGTCTCCGAACATGGGACTCACAGACTCACTACACTTACCAATCCTTTTCCATATGTGGATGATATTCTGCTGTCTAGACCTGTATTTAAAAACTTATTTTACTTATCTAATAAATACTGAGATGTAGGATTAGCTAATAAATAAATACAGTCTATCGTTTAGTTTAAAAATCCCCAAGGTCATAAGTATTTTGGGGAACTTTTAAAGTAATCTTAAAAAATGATATTTTAAAATAAAACTACACAAAAGAAATGTAAAAAAACATCGCCAAGAAAATACGGGAAAAATAACCTGATTTGTTTACACAGTTTTTCCCGCTCCCTTCTTGCAGGGATTTTTTTTCTTAAGAATCAGTGGTGCCTAAACTGACCTGTCAAGATTTTTAAACTTAACGATAGACTGTAGTAAACTCTCACTTAATAAGGTAAAAAGCTTAAGTCGTGTGTTTACTCTGAACGAGCATAGAAATGAACACTTAAAGTTACGGGGAGTGAGCCTGGATCCAGCTCTAACTTGGCTATCTTACAAGCTGTCCTCAGTTTTATTCTTATTAAGGAAACCTGTCAATACATTAGACACTAGGTTTGTTTGGCACATTAGTCCAGTGTATAATAATAATAATAAATCACTTTATTGTTTGAGACAAAATAGCATACAATTGTCAGTAATACAAATCAAATAACAAATCATTTTGCAAACTAAAACTAATAAAATATGATAACAATAAAATTATCACAGTCAAAATCTTAAAAACTAAAACAACACAAAATGACATTAGAAATAATTAACAAATTTTATTTAAATTAAAATATTCACTTATACTATAACATGGATTATCCAACAAAAATTGCTTTACTCTAAAATTAAAATCTTCAGTAGACAAATCTCTGGTGTATCTACTTAATTTATTAAGCATCTTTAATCCTAAATTCATAAAGCCAGTGAAGGACCTATATAATCTACAATTAGTAAGTACCAAGTTATGCTTATTTCTAGTATTATATTCATGTAAATCTTTATGTACATTAAAAAACTTTATATTAACTTTGATATATTTTAAACAATAAAAAATAAATAAATTATAAAAAGTTAAAATTTTTAATTTCTCAAAAAGAGGTTTACAAGGTGCATCATATTTCTCATTAGCTAGGATTCTAATTGCTAAGAAATGTATACTATATATACTAGCTATATATATATACTAGGAGTAACCTAGGATAAGTCCTGCATTGTACTCCAAACTGCTCTAGACTGCACTACACTTTGTTTTGTAATGAATCCTGTGCAAGAAGAATCTCACTCTAAATTGCACATTTTACTCCTCTTAAAACACCGAGTAAAGTAGAGTAAAGTAAAGTTCTGGTAGGAAATCATTCTCACATTTATATGTGTTAACAATAATTTATAAGTTATCGATGTATTTAAAAAATAGTTATTTATGCAACAAGGGATGAAAGTAAGTTTTACAGCTCAAGTTAAAGTTTCGTCCTAAGGCAGCGCCGAAGGAGGAAACTTCATTAGCTCACGAGGCCGGTAGGCCAAGGGAGATAAACTAGTTAGCTCCCGAGGCTTGCCGAGGCAGTATATTAAATTTTATCTACGACTAGAGAACTAATACTAACAACTATTAATATATTCTTCAGCTCCTTAATTGTTATGGTGTTAGTTTAGTTTATTCTTACCATGTCAATTACTCTGATGAAGAGAGAATAAAGCCACTATCTTCACATTATTTTATTGTAAGCTGTCAATAGAATAATGTGTAATACTATATTTGTAATTTAAACATTAGCATGTGTATATTGTATATTCCACCCGTAGTACCAACATAACACCGAAAAATCCTAAACATTTCCTAAAATTCCTAAAATTTTAATTAAAAATCCTGTCAAGTTGGCAACACTTTCACTTTTCCTCCCTAGGGAGTAAAAGTACATTTACAGTGTGAGATAACAAGACTGTAAGTAGAACTTACAATACAAGGAGTAGATAAAATAATTTTATAACTCTATTTATGCAATTTTAAATTATTAAAACAAAATATCAGCGGTAATTTTTGTGTGGTAAAATGTTTTGTGCACTAAATAAACTATCAGAGATAAAATTTCAAGTGCTTGTAGTTCGCCTTACTTTCCATTCAAATTATGAAATTACTATGTGAAATTTGAGCAAATATTTATATGTAAATATGTACTATTCTAAAGCTAACTATCCCTTTCAGGAATTCATTGAAAATTTTAATTTATAAATTTTTTTATAGTTTTCCATATTTGACTCTATGAAACATTTTTGAAATTGTAACCATAATGATGTAAAATTTATATCTTCCTTTAACATAAAACTAATTACAGAGGTTATCTAAATCTTTCTGTATATTTAAAACTAGTAACTGAAGTTCTAGGTTGAGCACAAATGGAGTTCATATTAAAGAAATGAACGATAAAATTCTCTCCACAGATACCTTTTTTTTATAAATGTACAAATTACGCAAAGCGCTTGTGACCTAACAAGAGGCCATCATCGGTGCCTAACAAAAAATATTTGTTTGAAAGGTACTGATGATGGCTTACACATTTTTTAAATAAACAAAGTTAACAGTGGATAGACTTTTATCTATTTTTTCTTTATTAATTATTGAGGTTACCTGTATATCTTCCAGTGGAGAACAGCCTTGACTTCTTCCTCCACCAGGTGTCTCTCCTCATCACTGCACCTCACAAGAGCAGTCACTGCAACACAGTCAAATAAACATAGTAAAATAGACAACAAAAAAACAAAGATAAAACAGGAAAAAAATAATAAGGAACAGGAATTTTATTAATAAATAGAAATGTGGAGCCCAATAATAAAATATTAGAAGAAGTCCCTCCATAAATTTTTTTTTTAGAAATTTTATATAGACTAATACAACAACAATTATTGTTAGAAGTATTAAGGTTAATATAGTTTTATTGGCTTGAGATGCTGATAAAATAAACAATCTAGTGATTGCTCTCTGACAGGAGTTAATAGATTTTATAGTTAACTGGCAGATATTGTAGAATAATATAGATAGATTTAGATTAATTAAAAAATTAATTAAAATAAATTACTTCCAGAAAAAATTTAAAGGTATTTTGTCAAATATTAATAAATCTGTACACATATCATAACGTCAGCCACCCTTTAGTTACCTATTTCTTGTCAGCAATAGTGGCACTGCTACGGTCTTTGAATCGCGAATAGACCCTCTCGATGTAAAGTAAGCAGCTGCTTGTAAGAACTTATCGGCAAAGTATAAAGGAACACCAAGATAGGTTAGATAGATACATCTTTAATACATTTAATTATTTCACCTGGAAACGTTAACGGTCTCAATCTTTTCCCTCAAGCACATCGGGTAAAAATAAATGCTTCTGTTTTAAGATCACTTTTGTTTTTGTTTTTAGAGGTGCTAACTTTAAGTTGATTTTTATTATGGAATAGGGAAAGAAGATTAAGTAGATCTTGTTCTTCAAACCAACAGTATTATTTATTTTATTTATTATAAGCTTGTGGTTGCCTTACATTCTAAGGCCTCACAATAGTCAATTCATGAATACAACTTAAAACATACAAAAAAAATACAATAAATAAAATTATATAAGATATTATTAAGTTAAAAAGGTACCAGTTTACAATTTTTCAGGATACACTATACTGTCATTTAGAAAGTCATTGACACAGTAATATGCTTTATTAATCAGTATTTCTTTAATTACCTTTTTAAAGGAATCCATAGGAAGATCTACAATACTAGTAGCTTATTAAAACATTTGATTCCATTCACCATCGGTGATTGACTTGATTTACTAAGTCTGGAGAATGGCGTATTTACATTTGTATAAAATCTAGTTGAATAACCATGATTTTTATTATTATTTAATTCATGGTGTCTATTTTTAATGTATAGTAAAACTGAAAAAATGTATGCTGAATAAAGCGTTAAAATCTTACTTTCTTTGAAAAGTTTGGCACAATGTGCATCATATTTAGACTTGGTAATAATTCTAATGGCTTTTTTTGCAATAGAAAAACACTATGTGCACTCGGGGCAGCTCCCCATCTCTGATGCCATATAATAATCGTGAGTGGAAATGAGCATAGTAAGCCAGCTTGCAGGTTTTCAAGTCAACAGTAGTGCTCAGCTTTCGAAGCATAAACAAAACAGAACTGAGTTTACTACTTACATCATTGATGTGAATTTTCCAATTTAAAGAACAATCAATTGATAACCCTAGGATTTTAATTATTTAAATTAGTATGCTAAGCATGCTATGTTGTTTGCATAGAGTAACGTAAGCACCCAAATGCACTTATTCAGTTTAAATCCTTAAAAAGCTTTAGATTTAAAATAAACAATGATGTCAGTCTCATAGTGAGAATCTCTCTATATATGTCTGCGTCCTTTATAACCTATTTACCTTAATTTCTTTCAATAATTCAAGAATGACAGAATTAATTATTAGGGTTAACATTATAATGAAAATAATACTGACAGAGTATATAAGGAAGTAGGGTGATGGCAAACTGCAGATCTATCTTCATACAGTTAGCACAGCCTAGAAATATATCTTTCTCAAATGGATCTTTAATAAAAGTTATCAACCTGACTGACCAACGATACACCCAGTCTTCTACGGTGGACCCACAGTTAGACCTGGAAAAACGTCCAGACATTATTAGACAATTATAGCACATTAAAGACCGAATAATAATGCCCGTTTTAGGGCCTTTTGCCCTAAAACGGGCCTCGCCCTGCGGGAACCACCTCGGGTGGGTCACATCTACTTTGCTCTAAGTGAAGCTAAAGCTGGCAAAAGTTATTTTTAGAACAAATTCTATTCATAATAAACTGAAAGCATAGCCCGGGCTGTGAACCCCGGACCTCCTGTGCCGAAGTCCAGTACTAAACGACCACGGCTACGGAGGCATATATTAAAGACTTAATAGTGATCATAATAAGAGAGAGGTGATGGATCACCTTGCAAAAAGGCATAGTAGCACCCTTTTTGCTAACTCCCTCCCAAAAGATTGTGTTTTGTTAATGAGGAACGGGTTGTTTGTATAATCCACCAATTAGCCGAGACTTTAAAGTTACTATTAGCGACTTTACAAGTTTCCATAGCTTTAACTAGAAACATATTTTTCCTCACTACATGAATCAGCTTTTCTGCTTTTGAAACTGTAAGACAGAAACATATATTTTATATATGAGCTTATATTGAGGGTCCAGTTATGCCTAAATTTAGGTTCATAACCTAAATTGAGGGTGTGTGTGTATATATACACATAATCTTGTATATATGTATACATCTAGGTCTATGACCTCTATGATATATGTTAGGTTCAGTGGTGCCAGTAGATATATACAATATAAGTTAGCCTACTGTCCCAAACAGACAGGTCAACAATGGCTCTCCCATGGAACTACAGTAAGCTAACCAGGCCCGCAAAGCGGACTGAACTCGAAGTAGCTTCTTATAGTTCTCACTATTCTAAGACGATTGAGACTATTTTAGCTCAATCAGACCATTCTAAGTTTTTTTTTTATTATGATTTTAAATTATTTATAAATCAATTTACGTATTTTTTTCTGTATATATAAATATCTTTAAGTATATAATTTAATTATGTGTTTATTCAAGCTACTTTGCATATCTTGTTACTACTTAAAGATTCAAAATTTTACATATTTGTCCCTGTTAAAATTTAGCTGATAACACATGTAATATTTGTATGGAACATGAGAAAAAAATAAATGCATTTTAGGTAGGGTTACTACCTAAAAAAAAAGAAAAAAAGTGGCGCAATCGGAAAATAACTTAATTATGACATCATCACCTTTGAGGAGAAAGGTTTCTTTTGTTATACATTATTTTGACATAAATTCAGGCACTAGGGATTTTATAGCTAATTCTTATGTTTAGATGGTGCTGAAACCGAATCTGAGGGAGAAAACAATATTTTAAATCACTTATAAGTTAGATTAGTTGCATTTAGTAAAAAAATTCAGAATACTTTGACCTGTTTTACCTGCCCTAATTCTTAAACACATAACACCCCATGCATTAGTTAAAAATTCTCTAAATACATGGACAAAATGTCATCATGTAACAATAAATACTAAAAAGAAAATAGCAAAGCATTGAAAATGTGCTAAATACATGGCAAAATGCCATGTAACAATAAATACTAAAACAAAAAGGGAGATAGTGGCGCGCACCGGCTGATACTAACATCGCTTATCACACGGCTCCCGTATTTATTTTTTGTTGAGAATATTATTTATTTTTTTGTGAAACAAATAATTTCATTCGTTTTTTTAATTAATAAATTGTGCTCATTCGGCTAATAAGTGAACTCTGTGGAGTATTAAATTTATTTTAATTAGGAAAAGTTTATGTTTTTCTTATCACTGTTAAACTCGCAACCTTGAAAATGCCCTTCTTAATTTGATATTAGTAGAGGGTTTTCTCTTCTTTTTTGTGTTCAAGTCTAAGTTATAAGAGAAATAAGAAGAACATTTTCAAGAAAAAGATAAAGAAAAGTGTTTTGTTTTTATCAAATCTTATGTGTATCAAAAAAATAATTGATAACGGCTCAGTCCCTAAAGTAAGTGGTTGGTACCTATTCTACCATGGGCTCTAAAGAAAAAGAAATTACCAACAAAGATCTAATGTCCATGATGGTTGAAATTCAAGCTTCTATATCAAAGAACACGGGAGCAGTAAACGCTGTTAAAACCACCGTAGAAGGTTTTCAAGAAAGACTGGTTCTTTCTGAACAAAGAATTTTAGACATCTCTTCTAAACAAACTACCATGCAAAAAACTGTTAGTAGGCTAGACAGGAATAGCTTGTCCAAGAATTTATTATTTTATGGCATAGCTGAAACTGATACACCCAGTAAAGATGCACTTGTAGCTTATATTTTAGAAACGGTACTAAGAGATAAGATGGCGTTTGATATCAGTGTCCGTGAAATCAATATAGTAAGGAGAATTGGCAAGAATGAAAGAACTGCTAGACCTGTACTAGTTTCCTTTGTTTCAAGCATTACTAAGAACTCTGTCATGCACAAAGCTAAGCTATTGAAGGGCACAGGAATATCAGTCTCTTATGAATACACGGATGAAATATGGAAGCGCAGGAAACTACTTGTTCCTTACTTGAAATCAGCAAGAGCTGCTAACTTAGCAGCTTCCATTAACTATGATAAACTTTACATAAACAATCAAGCATATGCATTGAAGATTTAGAAAAATGAATATTTTGGTCAGCAACGATAAACCAGGTAGTTCTAATGAAATTCAACTTGATGGTTCAACACCAGGAACGGGCTATAATAATATAACCACTAACATGGTCAATAATAATGATCAGCATTTGCCGGTTACTAGCTCTGCTATTGGTAATTCATCTAATTTAGTTAGTGAGGGTTTAGCAAAGAAAAATACCACCAACAATAATGGTCAAAAGAATACCTCAGAAAATGGTTCTATTTTAAATTGGCTACAACTTAAATTACCCGATACTACACCCACAACTCAGGACTCAACTTGTGTTCAGCTTGATAAGAAAAGAAGAGTTGATTCACCATAGCAATCAGCTACCTTGGCTTCTGGAATGTGGGAGGATTCTCTCATCTTTATGATGCAGACCTGCCTGATTGTGATGTTTATTTTTTTAGTGAAACTTGGCTAGTCAGTAATCCATCTAAGTCACCTAAATTTCTTCTAAATTATCAGAGTTTTTTTAGCCCAGCAACAAAAGACAAAACCCGGGGAAGGGCAAGTGGAGGGATAGCTGTTTATGTAACAAAAGGATAAGTAATGTCAATATTATTCATCAGTGCGACTGGTGGATATTTATTGCCTTATCTTATATGAATATTCATATCGTTGTGGGCTATATTTATTTTAAACCTTCTCTCAACTTAGACTGTATATATGATTACTTACAGATTATTATTAATGAAGTCATTGCAAGGTATAATGACTATGATTTTTTTATTTCTGGTGATTTTAACTTAAGAGTTGGTGAAGCCAACTCTTTTCCCAAAAATTTTATTGACTGTAGTAATCTATATTGTGATAGAAAATCTCTAGATACAACATGTAATAAAAAAGGTTCAGAGTTTGTAACTTTTATGGAGCAAAATGAATTTGTTTTGATTAATGGTAGAAGTAAGAGCGACTACCCGGCCCAGTTTACTTTTCTTAATAAAATTGGATCAAGTGTTATAGAATGGAGCAAAATCAGCTCTTTTATTTAATAAATGATTTGTCTGTTTATAATGAATTTTCATTGTCAGATCACTTCCCTGTCATCTTATCTCTTAACATACCATCATTATTGAGTTCTGAGACTAGCACTGTTAGCAATAGAGACAAGACTAAATATCTTAAATGGATTCCTGAACTCTCTGAGACCTATAGTCATGCTATTATATCTAATATACCCAATGATTTGGACTTCATAAACAGCGATACCACCTTAATTAATAATATGTTAATCTCTAAAATAAAAGAAACATCATTTGACTTAGGAATGTTTAGAGTAATGTTTACTAAAAAGTCTAATTGGAAACCTTGGCACGATGTAGAATGCTATATTGCTAGAAAAATGTTTAAATACTACCTAAAGAAAGCAAAAGCTGCCAACTTTGCTGTTAATGAAAAAAATATGTATTTAATTGCCAAAAGAAATTACAAAAAGCTTATCAGAATAAGAAGAAAATTTATAACAAAACTTATCATGAAAAACTTGTAAAGGCCAAGGATTCTAAAACTTTTTGGAATCTATTAAACATTTATAAGAATAAAGTAGTTAGTGCATCAGTTCTTTCATGCCAAGATTGGGAAACTTTCTATACTAGTATAGCTAAACCTAAAAGTATTGAGCCAATACCTGTCCCTTTAGTTTCTAATAATTTTTTAGATTCCAGTATTACAATCACTGAAGTTATTCAAAGTATTAATAGACTTAAATGTTCTAAAGCTCCAGGTACTGACTCAACACCTAATGAATTTTTTAAATTTTTGCCACTTAATGGCCTTGTGTATCTGCAGAATCTTTATAACAAAGTATTTAACTCTCAAACAGTTCCTGATTCTTGGGGAGAAATTTCGATGTGTATGATTTCAAAAAAAGGAAGTCTAAGTGATCCAAATAACTACCGTGGCATAGCCCTACTGAACTGTATAGCCAAAATATTTACCAGCATTCTTTATGCTAGAATTTTTTCTTGGATTGATCTTAATAATATTTTACCTGAAAATCAAGCAGGGTTCAGGCCTGGTAGGGGTTGTTTGGATCACTTATTAACACTTAATGCTTTAATTAATATACACCTTCGACTTCCTAAAAGAAAGGTTTTTTGTGGATTTATCGATTTCAGAAGGGCCTTTGACTCCCTCTTCCACCCCTATATGTGGACAAAGTTAATTGAACTTGGGTGGAGTCCCAAGCTGCTTTACACAGTCAAAGATCTTTATGATAAAGCCCATATGAGGGTGAAGGTGGGTCAAAATTTTCCAAAAAAATTGAAATTAATGAAGGGGTGTTACAGGGTGAAATTTTAAGCCCAATAATATTTGCCTTGTTCATCTCTGACTTTGAAGACTTTCTGAGGGCTAATGGGTGTGTGGGCCTTGATATTAACGGCTTGAAAGATATTATTGTTTTATTTTTTGCGATGATCTTATACTTGCACAGTCTCAAATAGATCTTAATAAGATCTTCAGACTCCTGTACGAATACTGCTCAAAATTCAAGCTCGTTGTCAATGAAGCAAAAACTAAAGTAGTTATTTTTCATAAAGGTCACATAAATTTAAAGAAATATAAATTTTATTATGATAATAAAAGCATAGAAGTGACTGATAGATACACCTACTTAGGCGTGCCTTTTTCGAGCTCCGGTTTATTTCATAAAGCTGTCCAGAGTGCTGTATGTAAAGGCAACATTGCCACTAGTAGAGTCTTAAGCTGGTCCTTGTCAGCTGGTATAAAAGACTGGGAGGCCAAGCACGCCTTTATGACTCAATTGTTAAAACTACAGTTCTCTACGCTTGCCCAATTTGGGCCTCCGGCATGGTGATGAAATTGAAACCGTGCAAGTTCGTTATTTTAAAAAATTACTTCATTTGCCTAAGTCAACTGCAGGGTACTTCGTAAGAAGTGAAGTAGGAGTTCTTCCTCTATCATATAACATTTTTAAACTTGCCCTCAATTGGTTGGCAAAGGTTCTTCAAATGCAAGATGATAGATTACCTAAAATTGCTTTTGTTAGATTGTACACCCTAAGTTTTGGTAATTCATTCAGTAAATACAACTGGGCTTCTCAAATCAAAAATTACTTCTGTCTAAGTGGTCATCTCGATGCCTGGTCTTCATTATTAACTAATCCTAATAATTTTCTAAATAACATTCATGAAATTTTATTTGATTACGAATGTTATTTGAAACCAAAAAGACTACAGTAAGCTTTCAGCTTCATATTATTCTAACCTTTTTCAATACCCATTGCCATTAAAACAAGTTTCTAACTATTTATTGTTGTGTGCCCCAAAGGGGATAATTTACATTATAGCCCAACTTAGAGCTTCTAACAATTATGTTGCTCAAGTATATTATAATGGAGATCTTCATAAACTAAAGCCACTTGAACTATGCCAACTCTGCAACCGCAGTGAGCCTGAGAGCATGGCCCATTTCTTGTTAGAGTGTACAGCTTACCAAAGTTTAAGATTTAACCCAAGCTCTAGATACTACTTTTCTATCAACAATTATGATCAAATGCTCAATCCCAGCACTCCTTTAGCTGCAAAAATATTATTTGAATTTGTTATTAAGAGCTTTTCAGCTCGGTGAAAATTAATTCTACCTTACTTTTGTTTTGCTCAATTGTTCTTATATGTATATGCATTTTTTATTTCTTTGTTTTTCGCCTCTCATGTTGTTTACTCTTCTAATTTTTTATTGTAATCTTTTCTATTTATCCAATATCAATACTACTATTAATGCTATTAACTGGATTCTTTATTCAAGTGTATAAGCGCCAATCTTATGTAATGACAGAAGTTGTTGCAATCTAACTATCCAATCCATTTCTAATATAAGTATACTATACATGGTTATTATTTATCTTTTAATTTGAATTAAACAACTAAATGTATAGATTTGAATTATTTAAAAAAAATATAAAACTATTTATAACAGTTATCTTATAAATTAGAAAAACAAATATCTAGAAATTTAATAAAAGCTCTTATTTACAAAAAAAATTAAAAATAAATAAAATAAAATAAAAAAAAGGTTTTTTCTCTCAATTTTTTATTCTTTTTAACTTCATGTAGCTCATTTTATGTATGTGTTTCTGTGTATGTTTATATATGTATGTATGTACATGTACATATATAATGTATTATTATTTTTATCAATTGTTCTTCGTTTTATAGCTTAAATGATATCTTCTCTATTATAATTAATTTCTAAATACTCATTAGTCACTTTCTCTTGCAACAGCTTTTGCTCAAAAAGTATATAATTTCTCTATTTTTTAATTTATTTCCTTGTTGTTTTACTTTTTTATTTACTTAAAAATGTTTTTTCTGTAAGAAATTTGTATGAGACCATAAGGTCTTTTAACAAATTATGTAATAAATAAATAAATAAATAAATACTAAAACAAAAATAGCAAAGCATTGAAAATTCGTTAAATATATGGCAAAATGCCATGTAACATTAAATAATAAAACAAAAATTGCGAGGCAATGCAAATTTGTTAAATACATAGCAAAATGCCATGTAGCAAGTAATAATAATAAAACATCCAATAATAAAAAACAACAAGAGTGAGGCAGCAAAGAGGCTAAAGGGTGGTCCCTGGGTCCAAAACAGCCGACACCTCATAGGGGCTACATGTCATATTTATATGGCCATATTTATTTATAATAATATAAAATTATTGACTAAACTATTTAAACAAGATAATTTTATGAGGTAGTGGTCAGATAGGTATAAAAACACAAAGTTTGAGCTTTCGGTCGTAAATTAGGTCTTCTTCAGAAGTAGTTTTATTCCAAACTGAATCAGATAACACATCAAAAAGAAACATTAGTTATATTAATCTAACAATAGCTAGCTGTGTATTCCATCGGAGAACGACACCTACTTCTAAACAAAGATCTAGTTTGAATAAAAAAGGGGGGCTACCATTTCAAAATACTTTAGAACATTATATAAATATTATAAAAAATAAAATCAAAAGTTAACGAAAAATAGACAAAATTTTGAATAAAAAATAAATTTAAATATTATTATTCAATAGAGTCGAAAAATTAACAAAAATTGGACTAAATTTTGAAAAAATAACAAAATTAAACTATTAATGATATTAAACTTTGTGTTTTCACATCTATCTGACCACTACCTCATAAAATTATCTTGTTTATTTATAATTCATGTTACTGCTAGTGTTTCTACGATTATTAAAAGGAATTACCCAAATATAGGATGAGGAGCTGTGAAAGTAGAGAGATCAGGGACCATGTAAACATGCTTGGCAGCCAGCAGTGTTTCGAGCATTTCCCTGATACTGGGAACAAACCTGCTCATCAGACTCTCCTTGCTCACGTGACCACCTTCCTTCTTGAGAAACAGCTTTAGCGTTTCCTGCTCAGATCCAATAATAAATTAATAATAACAAATAGTTATTTATGCAACAAGGGATGAAAGTAAGTTTTACAGCTCAAGTTAAAGTTTCGTCCTAAGGCAGACAAGGGAGATAATACGAGAGCTGAAAACTTTCATCCCTTGTTGCATATTAAATTTTATCTACGACTAGAGAACTAATACTAACAACTATTAATATATTCTTCAGCTCCTTAATTGTTATTGTGTTAGTTTAGTTTATTCTTACCATGTCAATTACTCTGATGAAGAGAGAATAAAGCCACTATCTTCACATTATTTTATTGTAAGCTGTCAATAGAATAATGTGTAATACTATATTTGTAATTTAAACATTAGCATGTGTATATTGTATATTCTACCCGTAGTACCAACATAACACCGAAAAAATCCTAAAAATTGCCTAAAATTTTAATTAAAAATTCTGTCAAGTTGGCAACACTTTCACTTTTCCTCCCTAGGGAGTAAAAGTACATTTACAGTGTGAGATAACAAGACTGTAAGTAGAACTTACAATACAAGGAGTAGATAAAATAAATCGGGTACAGGGTACCTCGGAACTTTTCCTCATCACATCAGATTCGCTATGGTCATCCACCCAACTTTTATCTCGCTTCACTAGTCCAGAGAATATACAAGTCATCAAATTTATACTGTAACACATCTACAAACTTGCTTCCCTTGTCCCTCAAATATCCCCAGTGGTCATCCATCCAGGCACTGACCACGCTAGATGCTGCTTAACTATTGAGCTAACAAATACCAAAGATATACTTGTCGTATTAAAACGAAACTTAGTCTACTTATTTATTAATAAATTAACACTCATAATAAATTTCATCTCAATTGGATTATTTGCCAATTTTTCACAATTTTTTAAAAACGTACTCAAGTCTTTTGATAAAAATTAAACTAATGTTAGGGTTAATGAGGTCATAAAATTATTTTACAAACAACGACAGCATTAGACTGATTTTCTCTAGCATAAATAAACTAGGAGCTACAATGATAACAGACACACACACATACATACAGACAACTTTATGAAAACCACTCAGGATGTCTTAAAAACACCTGAAACGGATAATTCCGGTATTATCCCGGTTTCAGATTTTTTTTGCAAACACAATACTTTTCACTATAACATTATAATTAGTGTTATACGTATCTACATGCATAATAATAATAATACCCGTTTAGAGCCTTGCGGCTCATCAGGGATAACCCCTGCGGGAACCACCTCGGGTGGTAGTAGCAACCGTTACGCTCAAAGTGTATTCTAAAGTTGGCGATAATTTATCTAAACAATAATCTTCTATAAACTGAGAGCGTAACCTAGGATGCGAACCCCAGACCTCCGTAGGTGTCAAAGGTCAATGTAAAGACTAACGTCTTAACGACCTCGGCCACGGAGAGGGCTATCTACATGCATACCAAATCTCAATCCGATCACATAATTGTTTTCCGTTTAATGATTTTTAAAAAACCCGAACCTAGATAAAAAAGACTTAGTCATCAAAGCAGGTACCTGAATAGCTCCAACAAACTGGTTGTTGACCTGCAGGTTCTTAGCATTCTGCAAGCCCTGTATCAGACCTGATATACACACATTGGAGAATTCCACACTGTTCACTTCGCATATTAACTTCCTGCTTACCGCTGCAAGTAGTGCACATATTAACAGACATATAGTTACAATTCAGCACTAGTTTGAGAAAAAATAGGTGTGTACAGGTAAGACATAAACATACATATTTACTTATCAGTAAACAGTAATTAAAGGCAATAGTATTACTTACAAAGATATGAGAAATAGCAGAATGGTGGGAGAAGGCCAGTAGGTTTTAGAGAAGGCCAGCAGGGGATTTTAGAGAAGGCCAGTGGGGGTTTATAGAAGGCCAGCAGGGGATTTTAGAGAAGGCCAGTAGGGGATTTTATAGGGGATTTTAGAGAAGGCCAGTAGGGGATTTAGAGAAGGCCAGTAGGGATTTTAGAGAAGGCCAGTAGGGGATTTTAGAGAAGGCCAGTAGGGGATTTTTATCATGATGTACGCTGTATTTCACTATACCAGTGGTTCATACACTATACAACATGGTTAATATTGCCCACTTGGGGGGGATTAATGATTCTAAGGGGTCAATGAAGTTGATTGTGTAACAGTGAATATTACGGAGAGGCACTTTTCTTTGTTACTTATTGTGCAAATTTTTCATTGGTTTATCTCCGCTAAATATTAAACCAGTGTAGGAATCAATGTCAATCATGACATGGCACTTTTTATTTTTTAAAGTTTTTGTTGTCAATTGTTATGAAATATAAGTTTCATTCTTGCATTTAAATTGAAGATTTACCAGTATGAAAAATAGTTCACAGTATCTTTAAAATGAACTTCATTGGTCCGTTATTTACACCCACACATAATCAAATGAGAACTAATCAAAGATATACCTTGCTGGTGTGAGTTGTATGTAAATCTACCGGGATCTATGGCTCCCAACTCTCCTAAACAAGCAGCACAAACATTTCTAACTCTATCATTTGAATCTCTTATTGTAGTCATTAGGAAGTCAATAATCTGGAATTTAGGATATTATTATTATTATACAATAGCAATCTTACAAAAAAAAGCCTGAGCTGGCAGGTGAGGATAGTATTACTCCTTAATTACCAATAAGTTATTAGGAGAAAGTCCTTAAAGAACAAAATTCACAACTGTAATTAAATTGAATGAGAACAAAATTTTATTATAAAAACTGTTTACATTTAACAATTCTTATAAAGGGATGTGAACTTGAACCAGCCTCCAATCATTTGTTCACACACACTCTAGATCCGCGGATCGTATAGAATGCGTATGCAATACAGTCAACCAACTTCACGGTTCTTACAGCGCATTTGTTTAGTCGATCCCGCCAAAACATGGCGTCTTTTAGTGAAGGTTCACTTTTGGTTATAGAAAGTTAAAAACAAAAAATATTGAATTAAATTGTGATTTTTTTCATAATAATAAAGTTACACTAAAAATAATATTCCAAAAGTTAATTGATCAAAACAGTAATAGAAGTGAAGTAAAAGTTCGACGAGAAGGTTATCCGTTAAATACGATCGTCTCTAAAGGTACATACAGCGTATCGGGGGATCCATTTAAATTCCATCTCCCTAGTTCTAGCTTATGCGATCGTATCCTCTTTGCATGGTAGATCCTAGAGGACCTAGAGTGTGTGTGAACATACTACTTAAGGTTGTGTTCCGAGACTGCCCATTTGCAGACATCTGAAGAACAATGACTTGTAGAGGTAGGTTTCCCAGTGCAGAGGCCAAAATATAATAATAATAATAATATTCCACCAAAAGTATTGTTTGAGCACACTATCTAATATACAGAAGATTTTTATATTAACTGACTTAACAATATAATTCTTAAATATAAAATACCTGATGTCATAAATAATTAATAATTGAACGAACGTAAGTGAGTTCTTACATTTCAGAAGATTGGGACGGCGCGTATGTTTGTTTGTATGTTTGTATGTTTGTTTGTGTGTTTGTTTGTACGTGTCGCGATAACTGCCGTAAAAATTGACCGATTTTGATAAAATTTTGTGTACAGGTAAAACTAATTATGTGTCAGAGCTGTATAGTTTTTGGTAATATTCCGAAAAATATTTTCAAAATGGCAGCCAAAATGGCGGACCGGATAAAAAAAAATTTTGAGCGAAAAAATCGTGTTGTATATCGTTTGAAAGCTCTTAAAGAGTAGAAAAAGAAGATATATGTTTCATGGTCAAAATTTAAAAATTTTTTGAAAAATTTAAAAATGGCGGCTAAAATAATGAACCCAAAAAATTTAAAATTGAAGGAATAACTCGAGTAATATATCGTTGTAAAGCTCTTGATTAGTAGAACAAAAAATGTTATATACTAAATTCCGAAAAATTCAACATGGCGGCCATAATTTAATATAATAATTAGTTTTTACTAATTTTATAAGAATTTACAAGATAAAGATCTATTGTAATATACTTTAGATACTTTTATACATGTAAAATTAACTATATGTCAGAGCTGTATAGTTTTTGGTAATATTCCGAAAAATATATTCAAAATGGCGGCCAATATGGCGGACCGGATACAAAATTTTTGAGCAAAAAATCGTGTTGTATATCGTTTAAAAGCTCTTAAAGAGTAGAAAAAGAAAATATATTTTTCATGGTCAACATTTCAAATTTTTTTATTAATTTAAAAATGGCGGATAAAATAATAAACTTAAAAAAATAAAATTTAAAGCGAGCGTTCGTTTACCATTTATTATTATAAATATACGCGAGCCTTTTTTAATATGCATTAATATTAAATATAAGCAATCTAGCGAGCGAAGCGAGCTTATTTTTAACGTTGTATTATAACAAATATAAGCAATCTAGCGAGCGAAGCGAGCCTTTTTTACTATGCATTAATATTAAATATAAGCAATCTAGCGAGCGAAGCGAGCCTTTTTTACAATATATTTTATTATAAATATAAGCAATCTAGCGAGCGAAGCGAGCTATTTTTAACGTTGTATTATTATAAATATAAGCAATCTAGCGAGCGAAGCGAGCCTTTTTTACTATGCATTAATATTAAATATAAGCAATCTAGCGAGCGAAGCGAGCCTTCTTTACTATGTATTATTATAAATATATGCAATTTAGCGAGCGAAGCGAGCCTTTTTACTTGCATTAATATAATCTACGCAATCTAGCGAGTGAAGCGAGCCTATTTTTAACGTTGTATTATTATAAATCTACGCAATCTAGCGAGCCTTCTTTTACCATTTATTATTATAAATATACGCAATCAAGCGAGCGAAGCGAGCCTTTTTTAATATGCATTAATATAAATCTACGCAATCTAGCGAGCGAAGCGAGCCTTTTTTACGATATATTTATTATAAATATAAGCAATCTAGCGAGCGAGCGAGCCTTCTTTTTACATGCATGAAATATAGTCTACGCAATCTAGCGAGCGAAGCGAGCCTTCTTTTACCATTTATTATTATAAATATACGCAATCAGCGAGCGAAGCGAGCCTTTTTTACTATGCATTAATATAAATCTACGCAATCTAGCGAGCGAAGCGAGCCTATGTTTAACGTTGTATTAATACAAATATAAGCAATCTAGCGAGCGAAGCGAGCCTTTTTACAATATATTTTATTATAAATGTAAGCAATCTAGCGAGCGAAGCGAGCCTTTTTTTAACTTTGTATTATTATAAATATAAGCAATCTAGCGAGCGTAGCGAGCCTTTTTTACTATGTAAATGTTAAAGATACCTAAACTAGCAAGCGATGCGAGCCTTTTTGAGTTTATACTTTAAATAGTATAGCATCGAATGTTTTGATAAACTCATTTCGCTTGTTTTAAATTAATTTTTTTTTTATGTATTCTTTGCCGTGAGTTCTTGATGCAACGCATTACTAGTTTAAGTAAAATGCATATAAATTAATACAAACAATAATATATTAGTTTTGTTAAATGTTACATAATCCTTTTTATTAAACCTTTTTATAAAACCTGCTATAATCCTTTTTATAGCATGAATGAATATTTTAATTTTTTTAAAACTTTGTAAATTTAATTGTATTATTTATTTATATTATTAATGTGTAACTGACTTTTTCCTATTGTTTGTTTGTAAATCTTAATGGAAACAATAAATTTTCTTATTTCTTACATACAGTAAGAAAGGCATTTTCTAAGGCATTGCTTAGAAAATGATAAGGGGGAAACCAGACTTCACCACTCAGGGATGCTTACTTCAGTAAAGTAGTACAGACGTCCATAAACTTTCGATTTGTCTTTTAATTCACCTGTAGCTCACTACAGTCCATCGACTAGTTTAAAAATCTTGACCTGTCAGTTTAGGCACCGCCGATTCTAAAGAAAAAAAAATCCCTGTAAGAAGGGAGCGGGAAAAAGTTATGTAAACAAATCAGGTTATTTTACCCGTGTATTTTTGGCAATGTTTTTTTTACATTCTTTTGTGTAGTTTTATTTTATAATATCATTTCTATGATTAATTTGAAAGTAGTTTTCAAAACGATGTAAACACAACAAGAAGCACAAACAAAGTAAACGATTGCCGGGAAGAAGGTTATTTCCCTTCTTCCCGGCAAGAAGCGGGAATGGCGGTAGGGATTTTTTCTCTTTTCACATGAGGGGTTGGCAGCGGCTTCTCTGATTGGTCCTTTTGGTCAATCCTCAATGCTTATGACCTTGGGGATTTTTAAACTAAACGATAGACTGTAGTGGGTGGAATTACATCACACATGGTGGATTTTAGAGGTGTTAGCTCTAAGACTTGATCCGCAGACACTTCTCTCCTGTAAAATTGGCAGGAACTTGGGGGCTTTAAAAATTTCCCTCCTCTTTAATGTGGATGCGTGGTAACAACAAATTTTGAAACCTTCCCACATACCACCCTACAAGCCCCACCTTTTAGCAGGACTTATCTTCTTTTCTAGTCTCTTTTTACCAACCACAGACCCTTTTAAGTCCAACCAACCGGTGGATTCTTAGATGAATTTCTATGAGGAGAGATGAGAAACAAACAACTAACCCTAACAATAAGAGGATGAAGCTGATCAGCCTTAACTATGAGAAGATGAAGCTGAGAAGAATTCTTCTTGAGAAGCTGAAGAAGTTTATTGAGAGAGTAAAGTTTCAGGTTGGTATCCTTGGACTTGCTCCGGATTATTCTGGTAATTTCTTCCTTATAGTCACCTTGACTGAAATAAACACAACTCATTATTACAATTACCAATATTAACAAAAACCAAAGTAATTCTGTTTTAGACAATTTTTATGGAGAGGGAAGCTATAAAACCCATGTAATGTGACTTAATAATATATTTCTCTTTTATAGGTCTGAAATTTAAATTAATTAAAATTTAATTATTTAAAGCTATAAATTAATTTATAAGATTAGAGCATTTATAAGAATTATAGAGAATTTATAAGATTAGAGCATTTATAAGAATTATAGAGAATTTATAAGATTAGAGCATTTATAAGATTAGAGAGCATTATAAGATTAGAGCATTATAAAGAATTATAGAGAATTAGATTAGAGCATTTATAAGAATTAGAGATTTATAAGAAGAGCATTTTATATTAGAGATTTATAAGAGAGCATTTATATTTTAGAGAGCATTTATAAGAATTTATAGAGTAATATTATTAGTATTAGTCTCCATTCTATAAACGATTGTAATTGATAGACAAGTGGTAGTTTAATTAATTCGTCCCATCCAGTGTCTATCAATTACAATAGAATTATAGAGCATTTATAAGATGAGAGCAACCAACAACACCCTGAAACTCTACCTTTTAGCAATACAAGCCTGAATAGCAAGGTATATCTGGTGAATAGTTTCATTAGATGAGTCTTGAACAAAGAACAGATCAGGTAGATAGTCACTATACAATTCTCCATTCTCTATTACCAGGAATTTCAGCAAATTTGCTGCACCAGCAACTTTATCAACAAGAGGTAGTAGAGAGGCAAATATACTTCCTAGGCTAGGACCAATCAGCCGCAGGTTCACACTGAAACAAGATGTTTTTATTTAAGATAACAACAACATGACAATCTAAGAACTAGTGTTAGATAAATACAACACACAACACCTTAATACATAATATTATTATATTATTTATTATTATTATTATTATATTTATATACTATACTTATTTATTTATCTACAAATATCTGTACAAAAAAATTGGCTTTTATTTTGGACGCGTCACACCCCAACACAAATTTTGTTTTTTCAGGTGGCTATAAAGTAGCCACTTTATATCTTCAAAAAGTAAGTGAAATACATTTTCTACCGTCTCGACAGTTTTGTAGTTTTTTTTACAGTCTGCGACAGTTTTGTAGTTTTTTACAGTCTGCAACAGTTTCGTAGTTTTTTTTTACAGTCTGCAACAGTTTCGTAGTTTCTTTTTACAGTCTGCAACAGTTTCATAGTTTTTTTACAGTCTGCAACAGTTTCATAGTTTTTTTTACGTCTGCAACAGTTTCATAGTTTTTTTTACAGTCTGCAACAGTTTCATAGTTTTTTTACAGTTTGCAACAGTTTCGTCGTTTTTTTTTACAGTCTGCAACAGTTTCATAGTTTTTTTACTGTGGCTGGTGAAGTTCCTTAAATTTCTTCTAGTTGGGCCCTAGTAGTTTACTACAAAATTCTTTCCTTGTTCTTCTTATATTTTTTTATCAAATAAATAATTGAACGTTTTTTATTAACAAAGTCTTGTTATTTTTGGAAAGTAAGTCTTATAATAAGCCATTGTATACTATTATTGGCTCAAAAATTGTTTCAGGTCAAAAGAAGTTGTTTAAAGCAATAAAAAAAATTATTGGGGGTCATTCCCTCAAAATTTATAAGGGGACCCGATTAAAAAAAATGATTGGTTCAAAATCCATTACAGGTCAAAAGAAGTTGTTAGGAGTAATAAAAAAATGCATTTTTTTGGCAACTCCTCCAAAATTTATTAGAAGGGTCCGACCAAAAAAATTTTTAATAAAAATATAAAACATATGTAAATAAGAATATAACAATAATTAAATTATGTCAAATTCTGGAGATAAAATCTTGTATGCACCTAGGGAGTAAAATGCTATTTTCCCCCCTTGCAATAATTACCTCCCTTCATTTCGCTTCGGGAGTTAATAGTCATAACTCCTCAGGGAAATGATAACTATGACACTATTTTAGCTGCTTATAATAAATAGAACTTTCAGATATATAACTAAGCTTCACTTTATCATATTTAAATATCAGAGAAAAATTCAGGTCAATTTACAACCTGCTTGATGAACTTGAATTTGACAAGACCTTCACAAGCCACAAATAAGGTGAAATCTTGGTAGGACTTGATTTAATTAATTTAACTAAAATCATAGATTTACTAGCAGTATTGATATGAAGCTTAGTATATACTAACTTTTTTATAAACACGATACATTGGTGTCAAATTTTAATTCTCGATTATTTTACAATTTGTAAGATTAAATAATGTATAAATGTCATTTTATAAAAATTAAGCTAGTGCTTTTAGTATATTTTTATTATTATGTAGATGCACCAAATCTAAACATTTTTTCTGCATTTTATGCATTTTTGCTATTAGACTAAAATAGAATAAAAATACAGACAGTAAAATTAGGACATAAATAAATAAATTTTATCTCCAGAAGGGTAATAATCAAAACATTTCAGGGCTTGTTTTTATGTAATAATGACCGTCATTATAACCCGGCGGGAAATAATAATTTATTATTTCCCGCCGGGTTAGCCAACTTAATTATTGAGTATTTAAATTTACAGATTCAAAAATCTACGTAAAGAATTTTGAATAAACAAAGTTATGTTGGCAGCAATGATTCATTAAATCCCAGCTGTCTGTAAACAAATAATGTCTTTATCAAATCTGTTTTCACGATAAATACCTACTTTTTTACTAAGTTTTTTCTTATCTTTCAAGTAATATTCCTGTTATATTTATCATAAAAGGATTCAGTGCGGTTGTTTATGATGGAAAGTGAGAATGAAATGATAGTAAACGACATAGATGAATTGTTTCCTGATATCCCCGATAATCCTTAACCGTCTTGTATAGATGACGAAGCAAATACGGTCAATTGTACATTTAATATTTATTAATAGAGCATTTAGGTATTTATATTTTTGTTTATTATGATATTTGTTTGTTATGTATGTATGTGGTTATGTTGTATGTATAATATATTATACAATGTATTATTGTTAATTTTTGCATAAAATAGTATAATTATGTTTCACTGATTCTATATATAAACAAAGACAGTTTTTTTTTTGTTTCATATATATTGTTTTTCCTTCTGGAGATAAAATGTTGTATGCACCACATGAATAATGCCCTATTATAACCCTCGTCAAATTATCTCCCTCGGCAAGCCTCGGGAGCTAATTGTAATTAATCCCTCGGCTAAAGCCTCGGGATTAAAATAAATAATTCCCTCGGCTTGTGCCTCGGGATTTATAAATCATGATTCCTTCGGTTTTCAGCCTTAGGAATCATTACAGAGACCAGGGTTATAATGGGGGTCATTATTCACTAGGTGCATAAATAACTATTTTATTGTTTCACAAATAAAAAGCTTTAAAACATAAGAAATTCGTCATTGCTAATATAAAAACATTTTAGGACATACATTAAAAACTCACAGACAAAACACAGGACATAAAACAGAAACACAAAGCTAACACTAATATCACAGTTTCACATTCCTTCATCTAAATATTCTTTAACACTATAAAATATATTTTTGGTAAGTTTATCTTGAATATTTTTTTTTTTAAATGCACATATGTCTAATGCTTTGGTGTTCTTATCTAATCTATTATACAATTTTATGCCTAAGTTAGAGTAGCCTGTCTCTGATTTCTTAACCTATGTTGATCTATTACTAAATTATTTACACTTTTAGTCTGGTACTTATGACTAGGTTTCTTAAAACTAATTATATTAGTTTTAACATAAATTAAAGTATGTAAAATAAATAAATTTATCACAGTCATTATTCCTAGTTTTATAAATATTGGCTTACATGATTCCCTAGTATTAATATTTACAATAATTCTTAGAATTTTTTCAGAATAATTAAATTTTTTTTTACATTAGTATGACCCCATAGGAGTATGCCGAAGCATATTCTACTTTCCACTAAAGCTCTATACGCATATTGCTATATATTTGCTAATGGCACCATAAATGAAATATTTTCCTATAGACCAAGAGCCCAGGGGTGTTTTGTTAATAAAAAGTGTAATGGCTGGAACCAGTCTCAATTTTTCGTAAATACCTTCCTGAACAAGGATCTGCAATTCTGCCAACTCGTATCGGATGGGTGTCCCAGGCAGAACGCACTTTAGGGGTCAAAGGTTCTGCCTGGGACACCCATCCGATACGAGACGGCAGAATTGCAGATCCTTGTTCAGGAAGGTATTTACGAAAAATTGAGACCGGTTCCAGCCATTACACTTTTTATTAACAAAACACCCCTGGGCTCTTGATCTACTATAGGCACAACTAGATCCAAGGATAGATTTTCGGACCAAGTTTCAACTCTCTCATGCATAAACATACTAAAAGTTACTAAGACAACAAACACACATATACAGACAGACTATTTGTAAATACCATTCAGGGATTCTTAAAATCATCTGAAATGGATAATGAAGTTAAAATCCCCATATCTGATTTCAATACAAACACAATACTTTTCCCTATATCTGATTTCAATACAAACACAATACTTTTCCCCATATCTGATTTCCATACAACACAATACTTTCCCCATATCTGATTTCAATACAAACACAATACTTTTCCCCATATCTGATTTCAATACAAACACAATACTTTTCCCCATATCTGATTTCAATACAAACACAATACTTTTCCCCATATCTGATTTCAATACAAACACAATACTTTTCCCCATATCTGATTTCAATACAAACACAATCTTTCCCCATATCTGATTTCAATACAAACACAATACTTTTCCCCATATCTGATTTCAATACAAACACAATACTTTTCCCCATATCTGATTTCAATACAAACACAATACTTTTCCCCATATCTGATTTCAATACAAACACAATACTTCTCTTAAATAACTAGGGTATAAATGATGAAAAGTAATAGATATTAAATTTTTACCAATTACAATGGTTTCATATTGAAAGCATTTTTAAAGCACAAATAACCAATATTACTTGAGTTTTGGCATTAGGGACTATTACCTGAATATGAAGTTGGACCAAACAAAAAAGTAGAGTTGTGTATCGATGTTGGGGTGGCAAGCCTGACAGGATGTGAGGGTGGAGAGAAGCTTAAACCTCATCTTAGTAACGTTGACGGGACCCAGAAGAGTTATGAGAGTGGGTAAGCACTTGAGTGACTTGTTAACAACACAAAGAGAACTGTGGGGGCTCTGGAGACAAAGATCTATGTACTTGAGCACACTAAGCATGTTCCCGCTCAGCACTGTCTGCAATCAAATCAAAGTCATTATTCTAACCATCGAGATATATACTAGACAGGGTTGGCAAAAATCCGGGTTTAATTGTAAAAACCCAGCCCACCCAGGTTTTTTTTATAAACCCGTTTTATTTAAAAAAAAACCCGGGTTTTTTGGGTTTAATGGGTAAAATGGGTTTTTATATTTTTTTTTAAATTGCAAGTTAAATAATCGTATTTTTAAGCCAATTTTAAGAATCTAGATGATAATCTAAGGTAAAATAAATACGTAATTAATACATTTATTGAATCAAAGTTTTAGTTAAATTAATATTATTTTTGATATAAGAGCATTCATATTGATGTGTGTCTGTTATCATTTGTTATGACTTACCTCAGAATTGGTCACTTTTATGGATCTTGATATTGAGTTAAAACATCGCTTGAAGCATTCGATATGCTAGCTGAATAAAGTCCTAGTGTTGTGTTACTTTTTGTAATTAAAGATTAATATTTTTATTTTTTTTAGCTAATGATTTCTCAAGTGTGAAACACAAGCTTTATTATACCAATAAATAACATTTATTAATGTGATTAATTATAATAATATTTCATAAAAGAACCTCTCGCGTACGTATTTTAAAAAAACCCGGGCATAAGTGAGGGTGGGTTTTGCCATTTTGCCCGGGTGGGATATATTTTTTATTTTTCCCACCCGTGGTGCCAACCTGATTACAAGAGGGGCATAAGCCTATCTCAATCGCATGAAAGGCCCGAAACCTCATTTTGGGGCTCTCAGAAGCTCTGTGTTTAAACTCATTGAAACCTCCTTTCAGGAGTGAGTTCTTAGAGATGTGAAAAATTGTGATTGTTACATCTCAAATCCAATGATGTGTCGCATGACTATCCTCTCGACTAATGATTGTGTGGTGTTTATAGTAATTGTTAATTAATAAGTAGACTAAGTTTCGTTTTAATTCGAAAGTAGTATCTTTGGTATTTGTTTAGCTCAATAGTTAAGCGCATTCTAGCGTTGCGTCAGTTGCCTGGATGGATGACCATGGGATTAATTTGAGGACAAGGGAAGGCAAGTTTGTAGATGTGTTACAGTATAAATTTGATGACTTGGATATTCTCTGGATAGTGAGCGAGATAAAGTTGGTGGATGCCATAGCGAATTGATGTGGATGGGAAAGTTCCGAGGTACCCTGTACCCGATTTATTTATCTACTCCATGTATGTACGTTCTACTATAACAGTCTTGTTATCTCACACGTAAATGTACTTTTACTGTCCCTAGGGAGAAAGTGAAAGTCGTGCCAACTTTGACAGAATTTTATTAAAAATTTTGAGGGCATTTTTAGGATTTTCTTCAGTTTTAACATTCTACTATATAGTATTTAATTTTTGTGACTCTTATTATCTTGTGATTAAAATTTAAGTGAATATTGCTTACGTGTGTTTTCAATGTTATCAATATACTCTCTAACTAATATCTAGATGGCTCCATTGTGTTTAAATTAGAAAATATTACAGTATCTATTACCAGCAATTATTGCTCAAACTCGCACACAAGACAAGACATTCCTATAAAATTAAATGTAGAAAAGAACTTAGTATAGGACATTTTGTCATTCTTCATACATCTAAGAAAGTTGGATAATTGCTGTAGCATTTGAAGAACAGGATGAAAAGTCAAGCTAACTGTCGTTATAATATGAACTAAACACTTATTATATCAATGGATAATCAATTAAAGGAGTTGTAATAAGGATTTAGTTATCAATAGAGCTGTTCGGTTAGTATTAGTTCTTCTAGTCGGTGGTAGTATAAAATTTATATGCCCTGCACCCAAGGCATAAAGTCTTCGTCTTGGTATATTAATCTCCCTTGTCTGGCCGTTAGCCTGATAGAGACGAACCACTTTAGAGCTTGTAGCTAGTGAAGGATATTGATTTCATACTAAAACTACTTTCATCCCTTGTTGCATAAATAACTATTTGTTATTATTATTTATTATTGGATCTGAGCAGGAACGCTAAAGTGTTTCTTCAAGAAGGAAGGTGGTCACGTGAGAGGAGAGTCGATGGAGGTTTGTTCCCAGTATTCAGGGAATGCATCGAAACACTGTGTGAGGCTGCCAGCATGTTAGTTTACGATGGTCCCTGATCTCCTCTACTTTCACAGCTTCCTCATCCTTATATTTGGGTATAAACCAAACAGCAAGCATCAATTTCTTCAACTATAAGATTATAGTATTACACATAGTTTTATCAGATGACAGGAAGGGAGAGTACGACGGTGTTGTTCAAAAAGTATCGCGAATTTTGGTTTTTTCAAAAATTATTTATTTATTCCATGAATATCTATTTGTCCCCTTCAAGAGTAATCCCATGAGAATATTATACACTTGTGCAACTGGTTGGTTTCCAATCTTCGAAGCACTTCAAAAAATCGTTTTTTTTATCTTGTTCAGCTCATCTCCTTCGATGCCGTTCTTTATCTGCGTTGCCGTCAGGTATTCTTAGTGTAATAATCGCTAACTAAACGCACTAGAGGTCGTCTGCAATTTATTATAAATAGAACAGAGCTCATTCTATTTAGGTATTTTTAGGGAACAAGAAAAGGAGTCACAGGGGCCAGATCTGGGAATACGGTTGGCTGCAGGTCATGCATTAGTGTGTTGTTTTGGCCAAAAAGTCGCGCACAAGCAACGATGTGTGAGTAGGGGCGTTATCGTGGTGCAAAAGCCAATTTTTGTTCCACAAAATCCGGGGTAGTGGGCAGATAGATGTGAAAAACACAAGTTAATATCATTATAGTTATATTTGTGATATATATTTTTCAAATTTTAGTCCAATTTTGTTAATTTTCGACTCACTCATTGAATAATAAATATGTGGTGAAACTGTTATTTTTATTCAAAATTGCTCTATTTTCGTTAACTATTTGATTTTTATGTTTGTGGATAATATTTATATAATGTTCTAAAGTATTTTGAAAATGGTAGCCCCTTTTTATTCTAACTAGATCTTTTGTTTAGAAGTAACGACTTTTGAGGCGACCCGTCTGGATGTGCGTCGGTTCCCCGAATTCGAGAATTGAGTAAAATACACACAGAGAGCATTGGCAGCATGCCTGATATAAGTCGATAGAGTTCCGCCCCGGATTATCTTGTCTAGGCCCTCAGTCAACTTCTCTAATGGTGATTCGGAGACTTGGCCAATACCATTTTTCTCCACTTCATTAATTTTTTCGTCATTAATTTTTTAAAAATTCAAAATTTGCAATACTTTTTGAACACACCTCGTATGGTTGAGGAATCAATTAGTTTTGCCTGATATAAAATTTTGGGTGTTAGTCCAAGAGCCAGACCATAAAAAAATGGGACTTTTAACCAAACCTTTTTGAAAATATACATTGAATGACAATGAAAAAACATAGTCTGCCTGTCCAGAGTGAGCATTTCATAAGATTTCGCACGTTCAAAAAATTTTTAGAAAACTTCACAAATTTAAGGGTTTCTCAAAATAATTGCCTCCCAGATAGTAATGTGAAATCTTGAAGAGAGCATTTTTTAAACCAGATAAAATTTTAAATAAATAGAGCTTTCATTTATCAAAATCAAAGTATTACAACCAAAGTATAGCATTAGGGAAACCACCAAATAATGATAATTGTTGCAGTTAGTGAATTTCTTACAAAAAAATTTTACGTTGAAGTATCAGAGAAAAATTCAAGTCACTGCACAACCTGCTTTGATGAACTTGAATTTCACAAGACATTCAAAAGGTCTTTTTATTTTTAAGTCATTTTGCAAATGCAACAACTTTGGTTGTAGTAATCCGATTTGGATGAATGAAAGTTCAATTTATTGGAAATTTTATAAGCTTTAAAAAATGTCCTCTTCAAGTTTTGCAGATGATTATCAGGGAACCACTTATTTTAAGAAACCTAATATTAGTGCAATTTTCTAAAATTTTTAGCGTGTGCTAAAAATCTTAATGAAAGGCTCAACTTTAAATAGGCAGACATTGTTTTTTCTTCATCATTTAAGGTATATTTTCAGAAAATTTTTGTTAAAAGCAGTACAAGATCAGCCACATTTTATCAGGTACGGCTCTAGGACTATGAAATTTAATAGGGATATTTAAAGCTGTTGAAGATTGTAATAATAACTCTGTGTCCTAAAAATCTACAGCCCTTAATCACTAATAATTATCAGGTTTGTCAATTTGTCCTGTTAATAATAAACATAGATGATAACCATAGATAATATCAACTCCATTATACAACATACAAAAAAATTACCTTGATAATAGTGCTTAACAAAAAATGCAGGAATTGTCCCCTAAACTAAAATTAAACCTGATTATAATTGAAAAGCATTATTGGGGGATCTAATTTTGAATTATTACTTATATTTAGGGAAAATAAGTTTATTAAATAGGAGAAATGTGGCTGGACAAAATTAGCCTAAAGTTTAGATTTTTTGTTCTTTCTACAGTGCCTACCTGACAGCCAAATTATGTTGAAATTAATGACATCACTCCGAAAATTTACTTTTCTTTTGTAATTTGTTTGACATCTGGAATGACTCTTTATAAAATAATAACAAGTAAAATAAAGAAAATGACTTTCCACTTACAATTAAATTTTCTTGCTCTTTCAGAAATAAGAATCTGGGAGTATACATAATGCTGGGACTAGCAGCATTCAGCATAAACTTGCATAACAGCATCTGCCAAAAGAAAATATACATTTTGGTGATACATCTTGAACACAAGAATGCATCAAAAGCTTATCAATTATGATAAGACTAGATCATAAAAACTTTAAAAATCGGGTACGGGGTACCTCGGAACTTTTCCTCATCAGATCCTCTCTGCTCGGACTCGCTTAGCTCATCTCTCTGCCTCGGACTCGCTTAGCTCATCCTCTCTGCCTCGGACTCGCTTAGCTCATCCTCTCTGCCTCAAACTCGCTTAGCTCATCCTCTCTGCCCCGGACTCGCTTAGCTCATCCTCTCTGCCTCGGACTCGCTTAGCTCATCCTCTCTGCCTCGGACTCGCTTAGCTCATCCTTCTGCTTGGACTCGCTTAAGCTCGTCAGCTCATCCTCAGAATACATTTTTCATTAATTTATTACTGCAACATGCCTTACGTATTTGCTTCGCTGTCTTCAGAAGTAAATGCAAAATTTTTTCAATATAGAACATAGTCCATCTTTTTAAACTCTTATAACCTATAGGTGAGTTATGCCTCTATTATATGGAATCCATATTATGTTGCCACATAATATGGCAAACATAACATGTGCCATGCTCTAAAATCTTTTAGAGCATGTTCAGCATAAATTTTTTAGAGCTATCAATTTCAAAACTAAAATCTGTCATCCACATTCTGTTGACTAAAGTCTTTTTGAAATCTTTTATGCTATGCCACCTATGTCGATTATAAGAAAATACTTTGATATAATATTTCTCTAAATTAATCAATAACAAATTGACTGCTCTCAATTTCTTACCTATATTAATTTTAATGTTCCTAATTACCATATACTAGAAACCCCTTGTTATTTAATGTTCAATTAGTCAAACCAATTATCTTACATCAACCGCTCAATAGAGTTATGAAGACTGCAAATATTTATTGTAAAGATATTGAATGTTGTCTATTAGTTTAAATTCATTTAAAAATATCATTAAAGATAAACTTTATACTATCCAATAGTAAATATTTTATTAGTATATTTTTAAATCAAATTGTATTATTACTATAAAAAAATAATAAATAAATAAATAATTTTATTTTTATAACTTATAATAAAATCTTGTCTTTCTTTAAATAAAAATAAATAAATAAAATTAATACAAATAGAATATAAATGTTTTATTAAAATGATTTTCTTCATTTTTTGTTTGTTTAGATATTAACTTTGTATTATTATACATATCATTTATATTTTGAACATCATATTCATTTACATTATATATCATTTTTCTTTTTTAATAAATCTTAGCATTTTAATGATTTATATTTAAAATACATTTTCTTTTATTTTTTTTACTATCAATATAATTATTTTTGTATTTTGTGTAGCAAAGAATAGTTGTTCAGACTTGTGTAAAAGTAAATACTTCGTTATTGTAAATACTTCGTAAATACATATACGGACCTAGGTCCGTATATGTATAAATAAATAAATAAATAAATGCATCCGTATCATTCTCATGGTTCATATTATAACTGTTTTTTTTTATTTCTTGGTTTATGATAGCACTACTCCCTCAAACAATGTGTTACCTTGTTAAAAATCTGCTTTTTAAAATTAAAATATGTTGGAAAGTTACCTCGTTAGAAGCTGAGACTAGACTTTGTATTTTGGCACCAGCTATAGATTCAAGTTTACCAAATAACTTTGGCAGGTCCAGCTTGCTACCATCCACATGAATTCCGAATATAAACTCCGTGTAGATATCCTGTTAAACACAAATCTATAATACAACATCTGATATTAATCATTTTAAGAAGATAAAAATCAGTTCAGAGCATAGAAGAGGCTGGATTGACACAAAAAATATGTGAAATGAATTTAGTACTTATTTGCATTAGTTTCCTCTGAACTAGCTTTATCTGAAATGAATATATTATTTGTAAGTTGTAAAATTGAGTTTATTTTATCTATTGAAATGAAGTCTCTCCTGTGCCTTGAACTGATTTTTATTAACTATTATAGAGACACACACAACTATGAATTATAATTACTTTAATTTTAATGAGTAGACAGCTTGCCAAAAAATTAGTAAGGAAAAAAATTCTATTGGTCAAAGCTCATTTCAAAAAAGAGATTAGAACGACCAATAAATTACTTTCATTGTAATAAATAATTCTCCCAAAAATTAAGGAAAGAAATTATTTAGTTTATTTGAATTTCTTTCCTTTGCAAGGATTGGTGCATACCGATAGATTTTTTTTCCTTTGCAAGGATCGGTGCATACCAATAGAATTTTTAGCGAATTTCCTTTGGAAATTCGGCTAATGGATAGGCGTCATGGCGGAATTCGAACTCGGACCACGACAACAAATCCGTTTCAGAGGTCCCTAATGACGAAAAAAATACGTTTCGCGAGACTTTTATATATTTATATATATATATATAATATATATATATATATATATATTATATATATATATAATATATATATATAATTATATATAATATATATATAAATTTTTAATATATTAAGAAGTTCGAATTCCGCCATGACGCTATCCATTTAGCCGAATATTCCAAGGAATTCGCTAAACCTTTAAGATAAACTGACTAAGCTTAAAGATAAGTAACTAAGCTTTAAAACTAGTTAAATAATAATAGGCTTAGTTTTACAAACCAACTAGGAATAATTATGCGCATTTCCTTTGGAAAATACAGACAAAATGAGTTACGAGCAGTGCTGACAATTGAGTAACTGCTTAGAGTTTCTAAAGCATGAACCGGAAACCACGCAATGGGCATGGTTCTTGCATAAGCAAGAAATGGGTTGTTTAGCACGGAAACACGCATTCTAAATGAAATTTGCCCGACAGCGGACCACCGCGCCGGAATTATTCCTCTGCAAGGTAGAAGCATACCAATAGAATTTTTCCCTTTGCAAAGATAAGGGTTCAAGAATCAGTCCGAATATTTTTCTTTTTTTTTTTTTTCGTTGCAATAGTCATTCATACCAATATTTTTTTTTTTTTTTCTTTTCAGTTCATACAATATTTTTTGCTTTGCAAGAATCAGTTCATACCTTTTTTTCTTTGCAAGAATATTTTTCTTTTTCATTTCATCCAATATTTTTTTCTTTGCAAGAATCAGTTCATTACCATGATTTCTCTTTTTTTCTTGCAAGAATCAGTTGATACCATATTTTTTTTTTTTTTCATTGCAGAAATCAGTTCATTACCAATATTTTTCTTTTTTTTCTTTGCAAGAATCAGTTTCATACCAACATTTTCTTTTTTTTTTCTTTGCAAGAATCAGTTTCATACATATTTTTCTTTTTTTTTCTTTGCAAGGAATCAGTTTATACCATATTTTTTTTTTTTTTTTCTTTGCAAGAATCAGTTGATACCAATATTTTTCTTTTTTTTTTCTTTCAAGAATCAGTTCATACCAATATTTTTTTTTTTTTTTCTTTGCAAGAATCAGTTCATACCAATATTTTTCTTTTTTTTTTTTTGCAAGAATCATTTCATACCAATTTTTTTTTTTTTTCTTTGCAATCAGTTCATACCAATATTTTTCTTTTTTTTTTCTTTGCAAGAATCAGTTCATACCAATATTTTTTTTTTTTTTTCTTTGCAAGATCAGTTGATACCAATTTTTCTTTTTTTTTTTCTTTGCAAGATCATTCATTACCAATATTTTTCTTTTTTTTTTCTTTGCAAGAATCAGTCATACCAATATTTTTCTTTTTTTTCTTTGCAAAGGATCGGTTCAATACCAATAGAATTTCTTTCTTGGCAAGGATCGATGCATACCAATAAAATTTATTTTCTTTGCAAGGATCAGATCATACTAATAGAATTTCTTTTTAATTTGATTTTTAAAGGGATGTCCTCAATAGTAACGTATATAGAAACATATGCATGTTATATACGTCACATATATACTAGGATAGCTATAGGCACTTGTTTCTAGTCAAAGCTATAAAATGTTATAGTTAAGTTACTGCTCATCTATTGATTTCACACAAAATTTCTACACTCGAACTTCATAGATATACAACACTATCTTTTATCTTAAGGTTTGCAAAAAACAATGCACAAATGTGTGCCTCACAAATTCCAGGGCCACTTAGAGGTAAGGAACCCTCTCTAAACTTGTAATTAAATTTGAATATTTGTAAAACTTTTTGAAATATTGAAAAATAAAAGATTTAAAAAAAACTTAAGTTTGGTATTATTTCATTTAAACCTTAGAATAATACTATATATAGAAGGACACTACTGATAACACGAAAGCCGGTTGACTGGTGCAACTAAGTAATGCTGCACCCTAACAATATACAATTTTCTAAAAAAAAAGTTGGCAATACTTTCCGGTTGCTGAATTATTATGTTCTATTATTAATTAATGATTGATTATTCATAAAATACTGATATAAATATCGGTGCATTAAAATATTTAAAGCATTTTAAATTGTAGTTTAACGTATTTATTAAAATTATAATAATAAGTAGTCCTCGTCAGCTAAATGTAGATTCTTGTATTCCGCACCCTTTTGCCATCTAAGACCAGGTTTTATTAAATACTCAGCAGGTGTTTTAAGTTATTATATTTGTTCTTCACGATCTTTCTTCATTAATAGATATTTATGACAAATATTTAAAATAATGTTTTGTTGTCAGGTTGGCAGCATTACTTAGTTGCACCAGTCAACCACCTTTCGTGTTATCAGTGGAATTACATTGTGTTTACGGTCCTGTTTTCCTTCTATATATAGTATTATCCTAAGATTTAAACCAATGAAACTTTTAGAATATTTTTGCAAAAAGATAATATACATTCTCACTCACACAATCACACATACACATTTTTCTTGATAACAAAAGCAAATCATTGCAATCATACAATCCACTCATGATTATAACAGGTTACGGATCAAAACGACTCACATCAAAATAGGTTTCAATCAATTTCTTGAGAGGCATCTGTAAGTAGGAGGCAATGTCAGATAAAACCCTGACTAGATGCTGGTCAGGACAGTAGATAAACATGTGCGGAAGGAGAGTCGTCAAACAGAATGTAGAAAGGAACTTTTTGCCATCGTCATAATCAAACATTATGGCAACGTTGTTCAGCAACTCGGTTAGGTTATCTGAGGAAATATCTACGTGGTGAATGATCAGTAACTCCACAACCTGCAAAAGTAACCTTTAAAATTAATCAAGAGTAAACTTTCTGCCAAACAGAACCTCTTCACCTTGTTTTTTTTTTTTTTTTTTTTTTTTATTTAATAAATTCTTTATTTTAACAGAATAAGAATTTGAATGTTTGAAGACTATTGCATTGATACATCAGCCACAGGACTAGGATTTCTTTTTTTTATTAACCGGGGGGGGGGGGAATAAACCAGAGCATTAGATTGCTTATTTGGATCCTTATTGTAAACCTGGGCAAGTAAAGGATTCTCTCCTAATTCCTTTACTCCCTGAACAAGTTTATTGATTCACAGAAAGTTATCAACTTGTTGAACAGGACTGGGATAGGTAGCAATAGGTCTTTTGGTCTCCCTGACAATAGTCCCCCATTTAAAATAATAATAATAATGATAATGTTTACTATCCCAACAGAAAGAAAATAATAATAATATAACTATAACAGTTAAACTGTAGAACAAGTATCTAAGAAGAAATAACAGAGTAAAACAAACCAATGCCTCATACTTCTAAACTATTTTTTTAAATTATTAGAAATGGAACAAAAAGTTTGTCCAATTTGTTTTAAAGAAATAAACCGTTCAAGGAGCTTTAAGTTTGCCTCATGTTGAAGAAGCAATTGGTATGATACTTGGTATTGGATATGAATACCCAGGATCAGTTTTGGCACAATATCGTCATCAGCAGGCGGGACCAACAATACAGCCCTCAACTAATAACGATACATCAGAAAATAACTTTAATTAGTCGAGAGATTGAATGTTGCCTGTTCTGCTAATGATGACATTAAGCCAAAATCAGCCAAGGGATGAACCTCTCTATTTCTCTTTAATATTTTTCTTTGTAAATCAATTAATTGAAATAAATTATTCTTATTTTTTGTTTTGTTTTAATAAATCTGTTTATATTTTTATTCATGCATTAATTATTTTGTTTATTTTATCATTTAATAAAATGATGTTTTTTACGTACTCTGATTTTTACAACAACTAAAATCATCTAAGGGCCCTTCTGAATTTCAATTTTTCATTTCAAAAAATTTCATGGACCACCAGCCAGTTAAGAAACACATACAGATTAAGATTATGGTAAATTCCACTCAGTAGTTCTTAAAAACACCTGGATTGAATGATGGATGTAAAATCTTGGTTTTGGATTTTTAGTGTCAACATACTTACAGTCTATTGTTTAGTTTAAAAATCCCCAAGGTCATAAGCATTTTGGAGATTGACTAATCAGAGAAGCCGCTGCCAACCACTCTCTTGAAAAGCTAAAAAAAATCCCTACTCCCATAACCACTGTAGGGAAATAACCCCTTTTTCTCAGCAATCGTTCACTTCGTTTGTGGTTCTTCTTGTGTTCAAATTGTTTTAAAAACTACTTTCAAATTAATCACGAAAATTATGTTATAAAATAAAACTACAAAAAAAATGTAAAAAAACATTGCCAAGAAAACACAGGTAAAATAACCTGATTTCTTTACAAAGTTTTTTCCCGCTCCCTTTTTGCAGGGATATTTTTTTTTTTTTTTTTAAATCGGCGGTGCCTAAACTGACCTGTCAAAATTTTTAAACTAGTCAACAGACTGTACAGCTTTCCTTTATATAAGTTAGTAGGTAAGGGGAAAGTATTAAAATAGAAATAAAGTTGGGAGATTACAGAGGAGAAGTCTTCCTTATACTTGTGTAGCATATCTACAAGAGTGGTGTTGTGCTTGACAACCAGGCTCTCTAGTGAGTGTCGTATCCTCATGGGGCCAAAGTTTAATCCTTCAGCCAAAAACAGCACAATCATCTTCCAACACAACACCAAACATCTCTCAAACCTGCAAACAATACTTATCTACACTTGACTTATCAAAGAAATAAAATATAAGGCGCGGTCGAATATCCATGGCCTTCTAGAACATTGGATCACCAACAAACTTTTTTTATAACTTTTTTTCAAAATTTTCAGTAATTAGCCGGATTTGTGATAAATGAAGCCTATTTCCGTAATCTGCACGCTCTTTTGGTTAATCTCAAAGAGTATTTACATTCACTCAACGATTTATTTTTAATCTAACTTGGTACATACATAATTACTGTTAGACGTCAATGTTAACAAATATGACATGTCCAAATATAACACAAATCAGGTAGATAACATTGACGTCTAACAGTAGTTATGTATGTACCAAGTTAATTTAAAAATAAATCATTGAGTGAATGTAAATACTCTTTGAGATTAACCAAAAGAGCGTGCAGATTATGGAAATAAGCTTCATTTATCACAAATCCGGCTAATTACTGAAAATTTTGAAAAAAAAAAGTTATAAAAAAAGTTTGTTGGTGATCCAATGTTCTAGAAGGCCGTGCATATCCTCTAATATAAAATAAAAATCAGATGAGGAGTACCTCAAAACATTTTTTGACCACATCGGATTTACAACATCGAAACTGACACTTCTATTCAAGAAAGGCGATATTAAAGAAATTAAAAACTACAGGCCTATAAACTTACTCTCAACTATTTATAAGCTGTTTATGAGTATTATCACGCGTAGAATCAGTAATCAATTAGATGAAAATTCTCCTGACGACCAGGTTGGTTTCAAGAAAAATTTTGAAGTGTGATGCAATATTTGTAGTTCAACAGCTTCTTACAAGGGCCAACGAGTATAGCTTTCCGGTGTACTTGATTTTTGTAGATTTCGAAAAGGCTTTTGACAGCCTGTATAAAGACGTAATAATGCAAAGTTTAAAGGAAAATAATGTACAACAACAAGATTACGTAGATATATTTGAACATGTATACCAGAACGCTGAGCTAGAGGTAAATGTAGGAAGTAAATCAAAATTAGTATTTGCAACTTTAGTATAAAATTATTTCTGTGTTAAATAAATTGTATATATGCATTTATAAAATAAAATAAAACTTACAATCTTTTGTAAAATCTTAAGATAATCTTTACCACAGCTTTCGGCTGATTAGGTCTTGTTAAATTAAGAACTAATAAATGGTTTATTTATTTATTTATTTATCGGATTTACAACCCTCATCCTGTAAGGGAATATACTTATGTTATAATGCCATAACATAATGGGATATACTTGTACTAAATTACAACTCTATTGAATTATTTCCTGACTTTTTGCAATTATTTAAAAAATGTATACAAGTCATTCGATAAAAATTAAACTAATGCTAGTAATGAGATGCAACTTGGCACACATGCAGGTCTTACATGACTACATGTGTCCCAAATCAATCAACACATATCCCAAATTAATCAACACATTTTTCATTACACATTTTATAAATTTTTGCAGGGTCATTATCCCCGGTTAATGACATTATAAAAAATACACACATATTGTATATTCCGGGTAGAATATACAATATACACACGCTAATGTTTAAATTACAAATATAGTATTACACATTATTCTATTGACAGCTTACAATAAAATAATGTGAAGATAGTGGCTTTATTCTCTCTTCATCAGAGTAATTGACATGGTAAGAATAAACTAAACTAACACAATAGCAATTAAGGAGCTGAAGAATATATTAATAGTTGTTAGTATTAGTTCTCTAGTAGTAGATAAAATTTAATATGCAACAAGGGATAAGAAGTTTTTAGTTCTCGTATTATCTCCCTCGTCAAGCCTCGAGAGCCAAAATGTTAGTAAACTCCCTCGGCAAGCCTCGGGAGCTAACTAGTTTATCTCCCTCGGCTTACCGGCCTCGTGAGCTAATGAAGTTTCCTCCTTCGGCGCTGCCTTAGGAAGAAACTTTAACTTGAGCTGTAAAACTTACTTTCATCCCTTGTCGCATAAATAACTATTAATATTATAATTTTCAATACCTAAATGTCTTAACACATACGTTCCCAATGTTTAAAAATTGGTTTAAGTTTCGATTTCAGCATCCACCATATGTATGGTTCTAATCGTTATAAGACTTCAATAGGATTAATAAAAAGACCCTGGATAACATATGTAATTTTTGCCAAAGACATTGTTTTAGCCAAAGACATTGTTTTAGCCAAAGACATTGTTTTAGCCAAAGACATTGTTTTAGCCAAAGACATTGTTTTAGCCAAAGACATTGTTTTAGCCAAAGGGTTGCTCCTGATGCGGCTCATTATAATTATTTTAACAATAAACATTAATAGCTGGCAGAGTACTAGAAATGTTTAAATATAACCATAATTAGTACTTTATTAGATTTTCAGTGATTAGTATTTAAGCTGGCAAAGTAGCAGTTATTATATTTATCTTAGTAAAAGAAATATAGTCACCTAGCTAAAAGATTAATAAGCTGGTACAGTAACTCGGTCATATTGGGCTGTTTCCAGAAGACATCGGCTTTCATCAGATCACTGATAATAATGCAAGCTGAGTTAAGGTTGAACAAAGGTACTGGGTAATCGTCCTTGATGATGTCTCTAAGTGTGACGAAAACTTGGTACCTGACAGATGAGCTTGGTGAATAAAGGTACATGAACATTACCGACTTGGAGCGCAACGCCTCCGAGTGCTTGGCGTAGCGCAAGTAGTGCTTGAGCAACGAGCAATCTGAGTCAGGTGCGGATATCATTTCGGTGTACTTAGTTTCGATTCGATGCTTGGTGTTTCCTAATTTGCTACTAAGATCCAAGCATGGTCTGTTCAACTTTCCTTCCTCCTTAGAGTCGCACACCGTACAAAACAATTCATACTTGTATCTGTTCCTGCCGGTCACAAACAACATTCAAAACACAAGAATAAGAATTATATTTTTTAACAGTTACTTACATAATAAGTTTTGTTAAGTCAAGATACATAACATCATTAGTGAATAAAACATTTCTTAAAATTAACATTTACATAAAGTCATTTAGTGGGGGGTCGCATTTTACACTACTCATTAGAAAATCATTGACTGAATAAAAAATATTTTCTTCTAGGAAATTGTTTAGTTTGTTTTTGAATACTTTGGGAGGTAGCTGTATAGTTTGTATTTTTAATTTATTCAAAATTTTAATTCCAACATAATTAATTGTGGATTCTGATAGAGTAAGACGATGTGGTGGAATGTTGATTTTATTGAGGTTCCGCGTGAAATGACTGTGCTCCTAGATAGTCATTTCTTTGAACTTTCCATGCACCTCTTTAGCTGCCCCTTTCTCCCCATCTCGTCCCCACTTAGCTAGCCACTTAGAAATAGGATATCAGCAGTTTATTCAAGGATAATATATCATTGTATAAGTAAGTTGTTTATACTAAGTCATGTGACATCATTAATAATAAATTTGATCGTCACATTAGCATTAAATACAGCTCTGACAGCTTTCTTCTGGACAAGAAAAACGTCCTTAGCATGAGGAGACTTCCCCCAAGCTGTGACACAGTATGAAAGTACAGAGTGATAGTACCCATAGTATACTTTCATCAAAGTGTTGGTCTCCAGAGTTAGGCTAAATTTTCTCAGCAAGTACACAACTGAAGACAATCTTCTTACAAGTGCTTCACATTGTGGTGTACAATGTCATGCACAACAAACAAAAGATTATACTCGTAGCAACATTGCAGAAGTACCAACATTAAATCCTTAAAAATATGGGGAAAACATTGCCTTAGACTTTTGAAAATTTTCTCTACTCTAGTCAATCAACTTATGCTAGTTAAAATTTACCATTATTAAATAATATCAACTCCAACGTCTCCCCACCAATTAAAAACTTTGTCAAGTAGAGCTGGCTTTTGGCAATAATGCCATCAACAGTGACTAAACAAGTAATAACAAAATTTAGATTTTTTTTAAAAAAAAGGTAAATGTATTAAAACAAATCCTTATTAGTTAAACAAAAAAGACTATAATTAAACAAAAAAGACTATTAATTAAACAAAAAACTATTAATTAAAACTATTAATTAAAGACTATTAATTAAACAAAAAAGACTATTAATTAAACAAAAAAGACTATTAATTAAACAAAATAGACTATTAATTAAACAAAATTCTTATTTATATTTTATGTTTTAACATCTTAGGCAATTATTTTTATTTGTTCAATATTAGTTTTCATTTATTTATGTACTAAACTATACTTATTTATTTGTCTTTTTAATTTATTTACTTGATGTAAATATTATTTGCTAAGTCTTGTTATAAATTGTTAAGGCACTGTAAATGGCATTATTGTTGAAAGCGGGCTCTGCTTAATAAAGTTTAAAATTAGTGGAGACCAAAGAGACTAATACTATTAGAGGGAGTACAGGACTCGATTAACACAGTGATAAGGGGTCTGGAAGTGAGACAGTTTCCATAGGTGCCGTAACTGTACTTACCCCTACTATAGTCTCCCTAGAGAGAGACTAGATACTTCCCCGCCCTTCTACAACTCCTATTGTCGCATGCACTATACTAACGGCGGACATTTTTCAGTGATGCCACATTAAACCACTTTATTCAACACTACCAATTAAAGAATACATGCAATAGATAATAATTAAAACTTATTTTAAATTCATTTTACTTGATTTAAAACAAAATAGTCGAAAAATAATGTAATATTTATATGAAATTGTAATTATTAGGAAAAATAAAAAAAAAAAATGATGTCACCAATGTACAGTTACGGCACCTAGCTACCCGAGGAATGATAAAGACCTGTTGTATCCTCCCTCTATATTTTATTCTCTTTGTCACCAATGTACAGTTACGGCACCTAGCTACCCGAGGAATGATAAGACCTGTTATATCCTCCCTCTAATAGTTTTATTCTCTTTGTCACCAATGTACAGTTAAGGCACCTAGCTACCCGAGGAATGATAAGACCTGTTGTATCCTCCCTCTAATAGTTTTAGTCTGTTTGTCACCAATGTACAGTTAAGGCACCTAGCTACCCAAGGAATGATAAGACCTGTTGTATCCTCCCTCTAATAGTTTTAGTCTGTTTGTCACCATGTACAGTTACGGCACCCTAGCTACCCGAGGAATGATAAGACCTGTTGTATCCTCCCTCTAATAGTTTTAGTCTCTTTGTCACCAATGTACAGTTACGGCACCTAGCTACCCGAGGAATGATAAGACCTGTTGTATCCTCCCTCTAATAGTTTTAGTCTTTGTCACCAATGTACAGTTAAGGCACCTAGCTACCGAGGAATGATAAGACCTGTTGTATCCTCCCTCTAATAGGTTTTTTTTTGAGTTAGTTTTGAATAATTGATTTCGTTTATCCGTTTCGTTTGAATCTTTATTAAAGACTAATTTATTTGACATAATTTACAATAATAACATACAGAATGAAATGATTACTGAATGAAAATTACACTACAGAATGAATGGGTGGTTTACCTGAATGAAGATAGGTATAATAAAATTAAATGAGCACTTATATAAAAATAAGGCCTGACGATAACATAATGAATGTTGGAGACTTAAGCTGTCTGTCCACTTAATAGAAAACATGTGTTTCAATTAAGAAAAAAGAATCTGAGGGATATAAAAATTAAGCGCCAAACACCAGCATATGAAGTTTCTAACTTATTTTATAATTATTATTGAATATAACATTTAGTTCTTTATATACCGTGATAATTAATATATATATATATATATGAATGGGCAAAGCCGGGGTGACATGAAACTAGTAGAATTATAAGATTAAGAGCCTGAAGGGCTAAACAGGTTAGAACCAAAGATATTAAATAGAAAAACCAAATTCTTCCTCATACAAAAATGAAGAAATAATTTAAATAAAGCCAAAGGCAATTATATACATAAGGTGACGAATAAACAAACATTAGAAGTATTCACAGAAGAAGTACATAAGATTTTTATAAACAAAGCTAAAACGCGAAAACCGGTAACCCGAGACACGTGTATAAATTCTCATAGCGCAGAAATTTATTGATACATGAAAACCGTCATCTAAACAGACAAAAAGAACAAAACTATTAGACACTTACCTAAATAGAATAAGCGAAAGATAAATGAAATAAAGCAACGGAAGTTGAAAAACCTGGTTACTTACACAGAAACCAATGTCCTAGTCCTAGAAATTCATCTCACCAATCAAAAACCCATGTAACTTGGTCCAGCTCTGAAATTACATTCAAATAAAGATATAATGCAAGTAATGAACAAAGAAACAAGAAGGAAAATACAGAATTACAAGCGATGTTAATGGATATAAAATTCAGTACCACAGGCCGTAATGTCTACGACACTTTAATTACGCATCTGATAAAATAAAACCAATTTACACTTACCTAAACATCTTGAATTAAATAAATTTCATTTAAAGAAAGATACTACATAATATAAAGGCAAATTAACATAATTGAATCTAGAAAAAACTATAGGTCTAGCTCTACGAGCAAGGCGTAGATAAGAATGAAGCGAAAACCAAGCGTGTATTCCAAGTAACATACTTTAAATTATTATCAATAAATCATCGAAATCTTACGAAAAGAAATTACAAAATAATGTAAAATGAATTTACAATTAAAAGGAATTAATAATAGAAGAGGAATAATTAAATAAAACGATGAAATAATGATTACAAATAATAAGTCAACGCAGATCTAAACAAAGACCTAATTCTTAAGTTGGTAAACCTGTAAACAACATTATACGAAAGTGGCGGCGAAATACGAAAATTCAAATCTTATGCACTTCATACAAGAAAATAATTAGAAGCTAAAATACAGGATACTGTAAACAATAATAAACATTAAATTTCATCGCTTAGCGACACTCCACGCAGAAAATGGATAAAAAAGGTCAGCAGAGTTGCAGATTTTTCTTTTTTAAATTTGGTTGATGGGGTGTCGGTTTTCTTTTGAACAGATTTCGTTTTGGTTCCTTAGCAGGAAGCCCTCCCCCCTGAATGGTTGTTTGCAGTGGAAGCGTAATTTTTGTCTTGATTCTCGTTTTCCTTGTCGATATTTTTTATTAACAATTTCATGCGGTACCAGGTTCCTTTAAAAATAGTCAGTTTTGGTTTTGTTCGTCTCATAATCTTGAATAACTTGATTTTGATTTCCTTTTTCACTTCATAAAATTGTATTTTTTCCGTTTTATTTGATGTAATCATTGTGTTCGAAGTATTTCTTGATGTCATATCAGTTAGTTTCGTCGTGTTGAATTTTTCTGATATTAAATCATCGACGTCGTAATTTTTCTTTACAATGTGAACGGAACATTAGAATTATTTTTGATTCTTATCAGTAAACACATTTAAAGGTTATTTTTCTCGATTACATTAGTAAATTTGTAATTTTCTAAGTATTCATTCGATCCAATAAATAATTTTAAACCACCGGTATTCTTGCCAGTTTTTGCAACATATTCCAATTCCATGATCGCGTCCATGCAGTCACAAGCAATTTCCCCATACAACTCAATTTCTTTGTCTAAATTTAATTTTAACTCATTTTCATCTACAAATTTAGAAATACAGTTCCAAATATGTTCATATTCGAGACTAAGCTGTTTCAAAGTTTCTAATATTTTTGTTGCTTCAGCTTGATCGAATATGGCTTTTGTAGTTGCTAATAAAATATTTATTAGTTCCTCTTTCACTCGATTTTTATTGTTTAACAACTCCAAAATAATTTTCATACCTTTTTCATTTGTTTCAATTTTCCGAGTTCGACTTAGTTCCGAATTCCGATCAATTCCTTTCCGTTTAACCACGCTCATTGATACCATTTTTTGAGTTAGTTTTGAATAATTGATTTCGTTTATCCGTTTCGTTTGAATCTTTACTAAAGACTAATTTATTTGACATAATTTACAATAATAACAATAATAAACATTAAATTTCATCGCTTAGCGACAGTTTTAGTCTCTTTGTCACCAATGTACAGTTAAGGCACTTGGTACCCGAGGAATGATAAGACCTGTTGTATCCTCCCTCTAATAGTTTTTAGTCTGTTTGTCACCAATGTACAGTAAGGCACCTAGCTACCCGAGGAATGATAGACCTTTTGTATCCTCCTCTAATAGTTTTAGTCTTTGTCACCAATGTACAGTAAAGGCACCTAGCTACCCGAGGAATGATAAGACCTGTTGTATCCTCCCTCTAAGTTTATTCTCTTTGTCACCAATGTACAGTTACGGCACCTAGCTACCCGAGGAATGATAAGACCTGTTTGTATCCTCCCTCTAATAGTTTTAGTCTGTTTGTCACCAATGTACAGTTAAGGCACCTAGCTACCCGAGGAATGATAAGACCTGTTGTATCCTCCCACTAATAGTTTTATTCTCTTTGTCACCAATGTACAGTTAAGGCACCTAGCTACCCGAGGAATGATAAGACCTGTTATATCCTCCCTCTAATAGTTTTATTCTCTTTGTCACCAATGTACAGTTAAGGCACCTAGCTACCCGAGGAATGATAAGACCTGTTGTATCCTCCCTCTAATAGTTTTAGTCTCTTTGTTTCCAATGTACAGTTACGGCACCTAGCTACCCGAGGAATGATAAGACCTGTTGTATCCTCCTCTCTCTTGTCACCAATGTACAGTTAAGGCACCTAGCTACCCGAGGAATGATAAGACCTGTTGTATCCTCCCTCTAATAGTTTTATTCTCTTTGTCACCAATGTACAGTTAAGGCACCTAGCTACCCGAGGAATGATAAGACCTGTTGTATCCTCCCTCTAATAGTTTTAGTCTGTTTGTCACCAATGTACAGTTAAGGCACCTAGCTACCCGAGGAATGATAAACCTGTTGTATCCTCCCTCTAATAGTTTTATTCTTTGTCACCAAATGTACAGTTAAGGCACCTAGCTACCCGAGGAATGATAAGACCTGTTGTATCCTCCCTCTAAAGTTTTATTCTCTTTGTCACCAATGTACAGTTAAGGCACCTAGCTACCCGAGGAATGATAAGACCTGTTGTATCCTCCCTCTAATAGTTTTATTCTCTTTGTCACCAATGTACAGTTAAGGCACCTAGCTACCCGAGGAATGATACGCTGTTGTATCCTCCCTCTAATAGTTTTTCTCTTTGTCACCAATGTACAGTTAAGGCACCTAGCTACCCAGGAATGATAAGACCTGTTGTATCCTCCCTCTAATAGTTTTATCTCTTTGTCACCAAATGTACAGTAAGGCACCTAGCTACCCGAGGAATGATAAGACCTGTTGTATCCTCCCTCTAATAGTTTATTCTTTTGTCACCAATGTACAGTTAAGGCACCTAGCTACCCCGAGGAATGATAAGACCTGTTGTATCCTCCCTCTAATAGTTTTAGTCTCTTTGTCACCAATGTACAGTTAAGGCACCTAGCTACCCGAGGAATGATAAGACCTGTTGTATCCTCCCTCTAATAGTTTTATTCTCTTTGTCACCAATGTACAGTTACGGCACCTAGCTACCCGAGGAATGATAAGACCTGTTGTATCCTCCCTCTAATAGTTTAGTCTCTTTGTCACCAATGTACAGTTACGACACCTAGCTACCCGAGGAATGATACGGCTGTTGTATCCTCCCTCTAATATATTAGTCTCTTGTCACCAATGTACAGTTACGGCACCTAGCTACCCAAGGAATGATAAGAACTGTTGTATCCTCCCTCTAATAGTTTTAGTCTCTTTGGTGGAGACATAGTTGGTGTTAATATTATTGCAGATAGTTCTACTAGGCTTCGTGAAGTTATTACCATCATTTGTTTTTTTTTTTTGGTAATTATTATGCTAATCTGGTAATGTTGTTACCACAACTTTGAACATTTACTCTGGATTATAGCAAGATATAGCAAGGTTTCATAGTAGATATAGGTTTTGAAACCTGCATTAAAACATAAGCGTAAGTATACCAATATCACCATGATTTGATATGTTTTAAGTGGTAAGAAAATTACCATATTAGAGTAGTTTAATATTTATTAGGAGGGGCACACCCTCCCAAATTGGTTTTACAAACAGTTCCGTTATCATAAACTCTAATAAACAATTTATAATGTCCTACAAGGTCAAATATACAATTGGCAAATTTAAAAATATGTCATTGGAGATAGTTGCTTGTAACCTAATGGCACAATATATATATATAATATATATATATATATATATATATATATTATATATATATATATATATATATATATATATAATATATGTATGTATGTATATATGTATATTATATATATATATATATATATATATATATATATAATATAATATATATATTAATGTATGTATATATGTATATTTAAGTATATATAATATATATATTATATATATAATATATAATATATATATATATTAATAGATATATATATATATATATACATAAATATATATATATATATATATATATATATATATATATATATATATATATATATATATATATATATATATATATATATATATATATAATTTATATATATACATACAATTGGCAAATTTAAAAATATGTCATTGGAGATATTTGCTTGTAACCTAATGGCACATTATATATATATAATATATATATATATATATATATATATATATATATATGTATATGTATATATGTATGTATGTATATATATGTATGTATATATATATATATATATATATATATATAATATATATATATATATAATAATATATATAATATTATATATATATACATATATACATATATACATATATAACATATATATATATATATATATATATATATATATATTATATATATATATATATATATATATATATATATATATATATATATTATATATATATTATATTACTTGAAGACAATCGGAATCGATCTCCCTACTCTTTCCTCCACTTCAATCATCCGAACAACCTCATAAGTGTGTATTTTCGATGAAAATTTGCCTAAAAATAAAATCCCAATCCATCTGGGTATTAAATAGTTAAGCTAAATATTAAAGCTATGTATAATATGTATGTATATAATATTAATATATATATAATATGTATATATTATATTATATATATTATATAATATATATATATATACATACAATTGGCAAATTTAAAAATATGTCATTGGAGATAGTTGCTTGTAACCTATGGCACAATATATATATATATATATAATATATATATTAGCAACATCAATTTTTAAAATTAGAAGAAGAGAACATTGAATTAAAGAAAAAAGTAGAAAATCTCACAAAAAAAGTTGAGAATCAAGAAAAAACTATAGCTAAAAAAGGAAAGTTAATAGATGATTTGCAAACATACAGAATAAAAATAATCTAGTCATATTTGGTCTAACATTAAACGAAAACACTGATTATAAGAAGAAATCGGAGGAATTATAAAAACACTCTGCAGCTGAACAATGTAAAAATATCTAAATACAAGCTAAACCTAACAAACCTATCAGAATAACCCTAGCAGAAGAAGAAGATAAAATATCAATTTTAAAAAATGCTTGGAAGGCAGCAGATTTAAACATCAATTTTCAAGAAGATCTTATTGTCTCAACTAGAAAAAGAATATCAAAACTAGTAAAAATAAGGAAAGAAATAAAGAAAGGAAACAAAAATAAAATCAACTATTAGAAGGGATCTATTAATAGTCGAAGGAACTGTGTTTGAATGGAAGGAAGAATTTGGAATTACACATCAGCATAAACAAGGAAAACACATAATTGAAGATATTACTAAAGTAGACCTGACAGAGGTGATTAGTGAAATAATTAAAAAAAGAAATAGAACTAAGAGAAAGGAGGAGAAAGAAAGCGATGACCAATAGCAATCAAAGAAAGAAACGAATAATTCAGTCTACAATATATACAGTTATAACTGCCGTTCACTAAGGGATAACAATAGACTTATGGAACTCATGGAAGAAATGAATAATTTAAATTGGGATCTGATTGGACTTTCGGAAATAAGAAGAGATAATGAGGGATGTATGATTTTAGAAAATGAAGAAAGATTTTATTTCAATGGTACAGGGTGTACAGGAGGCACAGGTATAATCGTAAACCACAATTTAAGAAATAATATTGTTGCCTTCAAAACATACAGCCAAAGAATTTCCAAAATTATATTAAAACCTGATGGTAAGAGAAAAGGGAGAATCAAAATAATCCAAATTTATGCACCAACAAGTAACTCTAGCGAAGAAGAATTAGAATCATTTTACAATATGCTACAGCTAGCTATTGATGAAGATATTTGCAGAATACAATTATAATGGGAGACTGGAATGCAAAAATAGGCAAATGTGAAGGAGAAAAAATAGTTGGGAACTTTGGGCTAGGAGAAAGAAATGAGAGAGGAAATAAGATGGCTACCTTTTTAGAATCCAACAACATGTTTGTTATGAACACCTTTTTTGAAAAAAATGATGAGAGAAAATGGACGTGGCAGAGCCCTGACTGTCTTACTAAAAATCAGATTGATTATTTAGTTTCAAATAAACCAGAAACAGTAAGTGATGTAGATATTGAAGAAAATATAGATACTGGCAGTGATCACAGAGCAGTAAAAGGAATTATAAAAATAGAAAAGAAAAGAAAATACAAGGAACGAGAAAGCAAAGCTAAAGTTAAAGATATAGAGCTAGAAGAATATGGGTACACGGAAGTGTTAACAGAAAATCTAAAGAAAAAGAGCACTTCTAACATGAACAGTGATATAGATATTATGGAAGAGCATATAAGTAATTGTATCAAAATGAGTACAGAGAAAATTATGATGCATAAGAAAAAACAATATTCACAAAAAGAAACTTCCTGATAATATAAAAAAGCTAATGAAAAAGAGAAGAATTTTGAAGAAAAGTCAGAAAAATAAAGAATATAATGATATAAGTAAGACAATAAGAACAAAAATTAAAGACTGGAAAAATACAAATGATATTGAGGAAATCAAAAGTGCTATACAAAATGGAACGAGCTTAAAAAAATGTATGAAATCCCAACAAGCTGGACAATATTTAATGGCAGCAATAAAGAATAAAGATGGAGAAATCAAGCAAGAGGAAGAAGAAATACTAGATGTGATATATCAATATTATACTGAATTATACTCAAGAAACAAACAAGATGAAGATAATGAAAAAAATCAAGATAAAAATAAACAAAAAAATGTGCTAGAAGCAAAAACAGAGAATATAAAAGAAATATTAATGTCTGAAGTAGAATTTGCCATCAGAAACTTAAAGTCAGGTAAAGCAGGTGGAGTTGACCAAATCGTTAATGAACAAATAAAAAAAGGAGGAGACAAATTAAGGAAAGAACTATGCATTTTGTTTAACGAATGTTTAAAACAAAGAAGAATACCGCACACATGGTTAAAATCAAAATTAATACTGTTATTTAAAAAAGGAGACAAGCAGAATATAAGAAACTACAGACCAATAAACCTTCTTTCAGTAATTTATAAAGTATTTATGGCAATTATAACCAAAAGAATATCAAACTGTTTAGAATTTAATGTACCACACGATCAAGTTGGCTTTAAAAAGAATTTCTCCACTTGTGATGCCATCCTTGTAGCTCAGCAGTTAATATCAAAAGCAAATGAGTACAATTTTCCTCTTTTCTTTATCTTTGTGGATTTTGAAAAAGCTTATGATAGCATTTATACAGAAATAATAGAGGAAACATTAAAAGAAAGCTTTGTAGAGGAAGAATATCGTGATATTATTAAGTTCATTTACCTAAATGCAGAAATGGAGATTAGCAGAGGAACCAAGAAGAGAAGTATAAAGCTAAATAGAGGGCTCAGACAAGGGGACATTCCTTCTGCAAAAAATTTTTTGTACAGTCCTAGAAGAAGTATTTAAAAACGTGGATTGGAGTAAATATGGAATATGTATCAATGGTGAGCAACTTAACAAGCTTAAGTTTGCAGATGACATCCTTCTAATTGGAAAATCAAACACAGAAATAAGAACTATGATCTTAGATTTAATTAGAGAAGCAAAAAAAATTGGTCTTACTATTAACCTCGCAAAAACAAAAATTATGAAAATTAACACCACGGATCAAAGCATTATTAAGATAAATGATTCTATTATACAAGAAGTAGAGGAGTTTGTATACCTCGGTCAAATGATTTCAAAAACTGAAAGCACAAAAAAAGAAATAAAAAGAAGAATCGGTATGGCTTGGGGAGCATATAACAAATATAGAAAGCTCTTTAGATCTGAAGTCGATATATGTGAAAAAAAGAAATTATGGGAAAGTGTTGTTAAACCTGTCTTGATTTATGGATGTGAGACCTGGTCTCTAACAAATAAAGATTTGGACACTCTTAGAAGAACTGTTAGAAGAATGGAAAGGAGTATGATGAAGATAAAGAGAAGCGAAAGAAAAACAAACAAATGGATAAGGGAAAAGACTGGAATGGATGATATTGGGAAAGTAGTGACAGAGAGAAAGTGGAACTGGGCTGGGCATCTAGTGAGGACTAAAGATGAAAGATGGAGCAGAAAAATATTAGATTGGTGTCCAAGAAATTTTATTAGAAAGAGAGGAAGACCACCTACCAGATGGGACAAAGAGATGAGGCAGTGTTGTGATGGAGTGTACTGGAAGCGTATGGCTTTAAATAGGAAAGACTGGAAATGGATGAGGAATGTGTATGTGCAAGCTTGGTTGTGTAAAGAATAGATTACACTTAACTTTAAATATGAATAGATATGTGTATATATGTGTGTGTGTATGGGTATATATATATGTGTATATATATGTATATGTATGTATATATATATGTATAATATGTGTTGTATATGTATGTATGTATATGTATGTATGTATGTGTGTGTGTTATGCATATATATATGTATATGTATGTGTGTGTATGTATGTATGTAGATATATATATATAATAAAAAAAATGAATAAAATAATTATTAATAAATTTTAGAATATCTTCATTTAAAAAAAATAAAAAAAATAATAAAAAATAAATAAATAAGTAAAAATAAATAAATAATTAAAATATAAATAAAAATTAAAAAAAAAAAAAAATAAAATAAAAATAAAAATAAAAAAAAAAAAATAATAATAATAATAATAATTTGATTGTAAAATCAATTCAAACGTATTTAAATAATCAAAAGCTTTATCTAAAGTTATAAAAGCATAGAACTCGCATGTCCACAGCTGCAAAAGCTGATTTATGTTTATAAAATATAATAAATTATAGCAATGATGTTATGATAACATAATAAATGGATTACTTACTTACTTACTTACTTACTTATATATATATATATATATATAATATATATATATATATAATATATATATATATATATATATATATATATATATATATATATATATATATATATATATATATATATATATATATAATATATATTATATATATAAACAATCCATCTGGGTATTAAATAGTTAAGCTAAAAAGGTTTCTAGATTTATGCTGCCTGTTTTTTATGCAGATAGTCAAATGATTCACCCTAACATCAAAGCCCGTCATGTCTTACAAACTTTGACGATACCACACTTTTTTAAGTTCAATGATTTTCTTTTCTCATATTCCTTTTTCTTCAGCTAGTATTATTCACTATTAAAATCCTCTCCTAATATTTTCTTTTTCTTCACATGTATGCTTATGTGTGTATACACGTTTCTCAATTCTTCTTAATATATTTGCATTGTAAGATACAATGACATTGACACTGATTTGTTTAAAACATTTCACTCAGACAGCCTAAAATGCAATGAGGTAAAGACTTATACTGAAGTTAGACTAATAATTTTACTTTCTTCTTATAGAAGTTTCATTCTATTATTTTACCCAGCAATTTTTGGTGACCCCCCTAAAATCACTCTGCCTACAGAGTGATTTTAATGCCCATTTAGTGATGCTCCACTAGGGCTCTAAATGCCCACAGTGGGGCATTTTAGAGCCCCTTACTGGTTAGGCTCTAAAATACTGAAACTAACCTTTTCAAATAGCAGGTACCTGAAGCGAAGCACATTAACCTACTGCCCAATATGGGATCGCTAATGGAATCAGCAATTATCTCATCACTAACCAATCTCATCCAAAACTCCAGCACTTGTGAATGATAAGCACTCTCATTAGCAGTTGTAGCAAGGATCAGGAGTGCTAGATTATTCCTCAACACCAGCCTACAGGGCTCCACTTGGACTGACTTGAGGAGGGCAGACCATAACACGGAGATTACATCAGAATTATAACCAGGCAGCTGGATATACACAATGTACATCTCCAGCACACTTTCATACAATTCCTGTATATTACTTTCTACAACAAATAAACAATAAATACAATTAATATATGGATAATATATGGATAAATAAAGATGGTCCTGAGATGCATAGAGATATATTACTAGAGGGGCCCTATTGGTTGAATTTTGAAACATTGAAAAGTAACCTGACCACATTCGATTATCATTTTCATCAAATAACAGAACAAAAAACAGTAAATTATATAGTAGAATGTTTAAAATACAAATCACAACACAAACAATCTGCGGGAAGCCCAAAACAATTGATTAATTATAACCTCAACTCCCTTGGAGGAGGTTTCAATGAGGTTACACAAAGCCCCTGAGAGCCCCACTAAAAATGTTTCAGGCCTCTCAATGTATTAAGATAGGCTATGTCCCCTCTAATATATATCTCTATGCCTGAGAGCCCCACTAAAATGTTTCAGGCCTCTCAATGTATTAAATAGGCATGCTCCTCTAGTATATATCTCATGCTGAGATGTATTACTTCGGACAACAAAAGGTTAAGGAAAAATAAGAAACAAGTTTCTCCACTGATGTTAAAGTATAATGACAGAGCCAACTTTCAGACTTAACAGACCATCATCAGTGCCTAAACAACAAAGTATAAAATTCAATCTTACAAAAAAGTATACACAAACTAAAAAAACTAAATATAAATCAAAAATTAAAAAATTACAAGTCATTACAAACATCATTTTTCTTTTATACAAAAATTCCTTATGGGAAGAACCACAGCTAAAAGCTGAATTACATTGATATAATATTATAAATATAAAGCCTCTAAAATGTAATATTATTATCTTGTAATAAATGGTGATATGATGACAAAACATCATAATGATAAATAAAGTAAAAGTTATTTCTCCTAGGGGAACAACCTTAGGTAGAAGCTAGCAATAGGGCTCAAAGTAAATAAATAAAACCTTTTGCTGAGTCATTATTGCGGGTCAATCACGTCATAAAACAATTATTTTCCAAATAGCACAACTACACCTGTTGATATTTGTATAAAGTTTTAACTTTCTAGTAAAATACACTGGGAGCTACAATGATAACATACACGCACACGCACACACACACACACAGACAGACAACTTTGTGAAACACACCAGGAGGCCTTAAAAACACCTGAAACAGATAATTCCGGTGACATCCTGGTATCATAATTTTTTGCAAACCCAATACTTTCCCTATATACCTATGGTATAAATGAGGAAAAGAAAAAAAAGTTGTGGAAAAAAATGGATTTTGTAGCAATTTTGAACTCATTTATCATAAGCACACTGGAAGATTCATAAGACACACGTCAAGACAAACAATGTGGTAAAAACTACTCAAGGGTCTTAAAAACACCTGAAACAGAAAAGTCAGGGGAAATACGGGTTTTGGATTTATAGTGTGAACACATTACTTTCCATAAATAATAAAATAAATAAATAAATGCCCGTTTTAGGGCCTTTCGGCCCATCAGAGTATTCACCCTGCGGAAACCACCTCAGGTGGTTAGCATCTACTACACTCTAAGAATTAATAAAAGTTGGCGAAATCATTTTAATACAAATACTATTCATAAAATCTTAGAGCATAGCCCAGGCTGCGAACCCCGACCTCCAGTGCCGAATCGAACGCCTTTACGATCACGGCCACGAAGCAGATATTACTTTCCATACAAGCCTATAATATAAATGAGGAAAGTAAAAAAAAATCAGCAGACAAAAAATTAAAAACACAGACCTGTGTCATCCAAAGGTCGAGTGGAGAACTCAGCAAACAACTTCTCAAGTAATTCCAAATAAAATTCTTTGAAGTAGTGAATGATTCCCATGGAAATGTTAGTGGGTGCGATAATCTGAAAGAACCTGGCACACGTGCCAATGAGTCTTATACACGTACGGTTGCCGACACCGTCACAGTCAGTTTTCCTGAAAGCACACTCATAGAAGAGAAGCAACAAGTGAACGACTTTATCGTGAAGTTTAAACGCAATGTTGTTGTCTGAAAGTTGTTTGGACGTGTCGATAGCGTACGAAATCAGTGTTGTACACATGTCTAGTGCAGATGCTCCCTCAGAGATGTGCTTCTCCAGAGCTCGGTTTATTTGCAACATCATTTCATCCCAAATTATATTCTCCCTGCTTTGCTCTTCATTTCTGAAATGAAAAATCATTGATTAGACAAAATTTGATAACATTTGTGTCAGGTCAACAGCTTCAGGACTTACAATACTTAAATAATAGTAAAATAGTTATTTATGCAACAAGGGATGAAAGTAAGTTTTACAGCTCAAGTTAAAGTTTCGTACTAAGGCAGCGCGGAAGGAGGAAACTTCATTACCTCACAAGGCCGATAGGCCGAGGGAGATAAACTAGTTAGCTCCCGAGGCTTGTCGAGAGAGTTAACTTACATTTTGGCTCCAGAGGCTTGACGAGGGAGATAATACGAGAGCTGAAAACTTTCATCCCTTGCTGCATATTAAATTTTATCTACGACTAGAGAACTAATACTAACAACAATTAATATATTCTTCAGCTCCTTAATTGTTATTGTGTTAGTTTACTTTATTCATACCATGTCAATTACTCTGATGAAGAGAAAATAAAGCCACTATTTTCACATTATTTTATTGTAAGCTGTCAATAGAATAATGTGTAATACTATATTTGTAATTTAAACATTAGCGTGTGTATATTGTATATTCTACCCGTAGTACCAACATAACAACGAAAAAAATCCTAAAAATTTCTTAAAATTCCTAAAACTTTTACTAAAAAATTCTGTCGAGTTGGCAACACTTTCACTTTTCCTCCTTAGGGAGTAAAAGTACATTTACAGTGTAAGATAACAAGACTGTAAGTAGAACTTACAATACAAGGAGTAGATAATAGTGTTTATATCATCAGAGTGGAACATGACATTATGTCGAGCCATGAATGGTGACGAATGTCGAATTATGGAACATTTTCCAAATGTAGCATTGCAATTTGCTAGTTACATTTCCTAGGTGGTCTCTATTGTATCAACTATTCATGTTTTGGAAAACTCGGTAGTATCATATGATATATGTTTGCTTGCTATGCATGATGGCAGTAAAAGAGCACCGCTTGTCTCTGGTAAATACTTCACATTATATTCTTCGGAATTAATTGAAGGTCATAGTGAGTTCAGGCCCTGACGACACCCTGATGAGTTAGACGTAACGAAATAGTGTGACATGACATTATGTCGAGCCATCAATGACGATGAATGTCGAATGATGGAACAGTTCTCAAATGTAGTATTGCATTTTGCTAGTTACATTTCCTAGGTGTCTCTCTCACAATTATATTGTGTCAAAGTAGTTTTTATTTGATATTTATATTGTTCTCATTCATTTTTATTTTTTGAATGTAATCAGCTGTTTCAACAGAATTTAATTCTGCAGTGTGCAAGTTTTTAAGTACTTCAAGACGTTTTGAAGTAGTTTTAAATGATTATTAGTTCATATTCTTAAACTTTTCTCTTTCTGAAACTTTGAACTAGAGTCTCTTTCTGACTCTATTTACTATTGCTTGTCTTATAACTCATTCGCCTGAGAATCCAGTGTTTGATTGGAATTAGGTGGGTCTTTGGTTGGGAAAAGGGAAGAGAAAAGAAGACAAGCTCATCTTAAAGACAGGGCTTATATTGTGGTATGTGGGAAGGGTACATTATTGTTGCCACAACAAATCCAACACACCAGAGAGGTGAGTGCATTCAGTCAAGTCCCTAAATCCCTGTCAATTTTTTAGGGGAGGAGCCCGACAAATTAAGTGTAATCAACTAAGACAAGGTACTAACCTCTTCCTCTTGACTCCTCTTCCTTCAGAAGCAACTTGATTCCTCTTAGATTTGCAAGACAGTAAAAGAAATTCACTGGATATACTAAAGATTTCCTGCAACACAGAGCAGAATTTTTATTAACATAGAAAATATAAGGATTAAAATAAAGGTCTATCCACAAATGTAGTTTTAAGCATATAATGATAGTAAAACCGGCTTTCAACCAAATAAAGGTCATCCTAAGTACCGGTGAGAAGAAATTATTCAGTCTCAAATGTAATAACTACTAGACTCAAAAAGAAAAAATAATTTCTTCTCACCGGTACTGAGGATGACCTTTATTTGGATGAAAGCCGGTTTTACTATCATTACATGCTTAAAACTATATTGTGGATAGACCTTTATTTGAATCCCTTATACTATGGAACCACTGCGCTAACGTCACTAATATATAGAAATATCTCTCATAGATAATTACCCATATTTTAACTTTTTGAACATCATCAGTACAGGTGAATGGTGTAGAATAGTATAAGTAGAGGAAAAATATAATTATGAATAGACTGAGTAAGGTTACAAATGATTGAGTTGTCAATTGAATGAGTACAGTTATGTATTGAATGATGAATATAATGAGTAAAGTTATGATTTGAATAGATAGAATAATGAATATAATGAGTAAAGTTATGATTTGAATAGGTAGAATGATGAATATAATGAGTAAAGTTATGATTTGAATAGATAGAATAATGAATATAATGAGTAGAGTTATGATGTGAATAAGTAGAATGATGAATATAATGAGTAAAGTTATGATTTGAATAAGTAGAATGATGAATATAATGAGTAAAGTTATGATTGAACAGGTAGAATGATTATAATGATAAAGTATGATTTGAATAGGTAATGAATGATGAATAAATGAGTAAAGTTATGATGTGAATAAGTAGAATGATGAATATAATGACTAAAGTTATGATTTAAATAGTAGTAATGATAATATAATGAGTAAAGTTATGATTTGAAGAAGAATAATGAATATAATGAGTAAAGTTATGATTGAATAGGTAAGAATGATGAATATAATGAGTAAAGTTATGTTTTGAATAGATAGAATAATGAATATAATGAGATAATAGGTGAATATGATAAGCTGAATAGAGAAGATTGAAATATAAGAGTAAAGTTATGAGAATAAGTAGAATATGAATATAATGAGTAAAGTTATGATTTGAACAGGTAGAATGATGAATATAATGAGTAAAGTTATGATGTGAATAAAGTAGAATGATGAATATAATGAGTAAAGTTATGATTTGAAATAAGTAGAATGATGAATATATGAGTAAAGTTATGATTTGAATAGGTAGAATGATGAATATAATGAGTAAAGTTATGATGTGAATAAGTAGAATGATGATATAATGATAAAGTAATTGAATAAGTAGAATGATGAATATAATTAAAGTTATGATGTGAATAAATGATAAATCATGAGTAAAGTTATGATTTGAATAGGTAGATGATGAATGAGTAATTTATGATTTGAATAGGTAGAAAGATAATATAATGAGTAAAGTTATGATTTGAATAGGTAGAATGTTGAATAAATGATAAAGTTATGAATGTGAATAAGTAGAATGATGAATAAATGAGTAAAGTTATGATTTGAATAAGAATAATGAATAATAATGAGTAAGTTATGATTTGAATAAGTAAAATGATGAATATAATGAGTAAAGTTATGATTTGAATAGGTAGAATGATGAATATAATGAGTAAAGTTATGATTTGAATAAATAAATGATAAATCATGAGTAAAGTTATGATTTGAATAGGTAAAAGATGAATCGATTTGAATAGGTAGAATGATGAATATAATGAGTAAAGTTATGATTAATGAATAAGTAGAATGAATGAATATAATGAGTAAAGTTACGATTTGAATAGTAGAATGAATTATGAGTAAAGTTATGATTTGAATAGTAGAATGAAATATAATGAAAGTTATGATTGAATAAGAATGATGAATAATAGTAAAGTTATGATTTGAATAGTAGACATGATAATTAAATAAGTAGATGATGAATAAATGAGTAAAGTGAATAGGTTCTGAATAGGAAGAATTATGAATATTATGAGTAGATGGCGTACACAGTTAGCTATTGTTAGATTAATATAACTAATGTTTCTTTTTAGCGAATTTCCTTTGGAAATTGAAAAATATAATGAAAAATATATAACCACAAATAATATAATAATAAAAATAATATATAATTCATTGAAAAATATATAACCACATTTTTATGTGGTTTTGAATTTCCTTTGGAAATTCGCCTAATGGGATAGGCGTCATATTTATGTTTTTATGTGTTATCTGATTCAGTTTGGAATAAAACTACTTCTGAAGAAGGCCTAATTTACGACCTAAAGCTCAAATTTGTAATTTTGTTTTTATCTCACCATTACCTCATAAAATAATCTTGTTTATAATGAGTAGAATTGTGAATTGAATGGGTAGAATACTGATTATAATGAGTAGAATTATGAATATACTGAGAAGAGTTATCACTTGAATGGGTAGAATAATGAATAAACTGGGTAGAATAATGAATAAACTGAATAATGAGTAAAATGTAGAATAATAATAAATGAGTAAATCATGAATAAAATGGGTAGAATAATGAATAAATAGAATAATGAATAAACTGGGTAGAATAATGAATAAAATGGGTAGAATAATGAATAAAATGGGTAGAATAATGAATAAAATGGGTAGAATAATGAATAAAATGGGTAGAATAATGAATAATTGGGTAGAATAATGAATGGGTTAGAATATGAAATGGGTAGAATAATGAATAAAATGGTAGAAAATAAGAATAAATGGGTAGAATAATGAATAAAATTAGTAGAACTATGAATGAATGGGTAGTTATGAATTAAGTGAATAGATTTTTTTTTTTAAATAAAAATCCTTTATTAATAAGTTTTTTAACTGAATAATAATAATAAGTGTTTTAATAATTGAGATGTATAGGACTACTCCCCACAAGAGAACCAAAAAGCTCTGTGCTGTGGGGAGGAGTGTTTTATATACTATCTTAGCTTAACATATAACAAATTAATATTTCCTTGTATTAAAAAATAAAAATAATGTATATATTTATAAAGAAGCTTAAAGTAAGTTAATACTTTTCAATGAATAATTGCTTTACGGATTTGGTGAATACGGAACGTATAATATAATATTATATAATAATATAATATATATTATATTAAAATATAAAAAACGCCAACGCCGTAGAGTTGGCGTTTTTTATATTTTGAGGCAACTTATTAAAAAAATGCCTGTGCTACATAAAGCCAGTGCCTCTGACCCAATGTAGTATGTTTTTCGTGGTATTTTAAATAAATTAAATTGAGCTGATCTTGTGTTTGGACCATGCTCTATTAAGGTTAAATTGTGTTTTCCAACATAAATTCTTTGTAATTTAATAGAATAAGTAGCGTTACAATTTTAATGAGCAGATTTAAGAATTATATGAGTAGAACAATGAATACACTGAGTAAAAATATCAATAGAAGGGGCGAAAGGTGACTTACAGGGAAAGTCAGAGCGTAAGACACTAGATGGAGAACAGTCTTCTCTATGTAACTGTCCAACTCTAATCTCTGCAGTAACTCACAACTCACTTTCACAACCTCAGATAAACCTGCCAACATAAAAGAGCATAAGATTAAATCAATCGGTGCAAATTACTACAGATTAAATGATTAAATCATTAGTTGTTTTTGACAGAGATTTTTGTGGTATATATGTTAAACATGGTTAATATTTAATAAACTTGAGTTTAAAAAATATATATTTAATTGTCAAACCACAATACATAAAAAAGAAAAACTGACCGGTTTCGACTATTAGTTAGTCATCTTCAGAGTACTTTTTATAAACTTTATAAAAAGTTTATAAAGTTTATATAGTATAATAGTCGAAACCAGTCAGTTTTTCTTTTTTATGTATTGTGGTTTGACAATTAAATATATATTTTTTTAAACTCAAGTGTATTAAATATTAACCAAGATTAAATGATATAGAGCATCAGTGATATGTCTATGTTAGCAAGGGGAGACGGTAACTCCACTAGAACAAAACTTCATTCAAACAACGCTCAAGCAAATAAATACATAAAATAAACATTTTAAATACATACAAAATGAAAATAAACCTAATCAGCCAAAGCTTTGGTCGATTATTATATCAATAATCTACCAATTAGTTATTAAAAAAAATATGTTAACTAGTTATTATCTCACCATTACCTCATAAAATAATCATTAGTTGTTTTGACAGAGATTTTGTGGTATATGTTAAACATGGTTAATAATTAATACACTTGAGTTTAAAAAAAATATATTTAATTGTCAAACCACAATACATAAAAAAGAAAAACTGACCGGTTTCGACTATTAGTTAGTCATCTTCAGAGTACTTTTTATAAACTGAGTTATAAAACTTTTTATAAAGTTTACAAAAAGTACTCTGAAGATGACTAAGTAATAGTCGAAACCGGTCAGTTTTTCATTTTTATGTATTGTGGTTTGACAATTAAATATATATTTTTTTTAAACTCAAGTGTATTAAATATTAACCATGCTCATAAAATAATCTTGTTTATAATGAGTAGAATGGGTAGAATACTGATTATAATTAGTTTATTATAATAAACTAATTATAATCAGTTATTATAATTTTAATTATAATACGACACACGGCTTAAATCAATTGACAGCCCGCCAAATCTCAATGCTTTCAAACCCTCTTTTTTTAAAAAAAAAAATCCCTTCTTTTATAACAAAAACAATTCCCTACTCTGGCAACACTGAAAGTCAGGTTATGTTTTGATTTTTATTATTTGTTTTTTTTATTTGATATCATATTTTTTTATTTTTAAAAATTATTTATTTACTTTTTAAGAAGGAATATTGTTGTATCTTATAAATTTACCAACTAAGTGTTGCTTTAAATTTGTTCAGGAAGTATGAATTAAGTGGAGTTAAAGTTGTTAATTACGTAATGCAATGGATCATAATAGTTCTATGATAAAAGTTGACGATTTAAATAAATTGTCAGCTAACTACTTTTTTCCAAAAAAACTGCTTTTTTGTGTCAAGTTTGTATAATTGAATGCGTATTGTTTTCATTTTTATAAAAATAATATGACACAATATGCATTCAAGACTTAAAAAGTCAAGACTGTCATCTATTGAAAGACATGGCATTTTCAAAAAAATGCTGTCTTTTGGTTGACAGAGCACAAAACCTGCGCTGTACTCATATAGCAAGAAATGCTTGAAGAATACGTCAATGTCCAAGCGTCATATATAGGCACTCAGATCATATTACAACTTCGCAATAATTGGATGAATTGAACAGATTGGAATGAAACGAAACGAAATCAAACAGATCAATATGCACAATGAGGGAAATAAAAGCGACGCGAGGTTACAAATATTTACAACCAGTGTTGCCTTTTTATGATTTTATTTACGAAAAAGGTATTTTTTTATACCGAGGTTGGCATGAGGTGGAGGGGGAAAGAGTGGGGTCGGTCTGAACCAATAGAATTCTTTCCCTCACAGATTTTTGGCGCACTGTCAATTGATTTTAGCCGTGTGTCGTACTATAGTTATTAAAAAAATATGTGGTTAAGATAAAAAGGAATCCTACTCAGGTCTTTAGATTCTTTAGATATGACGCATCCAGTGTGTCCAAAAAAAAGCAAGAACTTATTACTTAAAACTAACTTTAAATACCTCATGGGTTACTTGAAATCCATAGAGATTAAAATCACGAAACACATACAGACAGACTACTTTGTGAAAACCACTCAGGAGGCCTTAAAAACGCCTGAAACGGATAATTCCCGTGACATCCTGTTTTCGAATTTTTTTGCAAACACAATACTTTTCCTATATACCTATGGTATAAACAAGGAAAAGTAAAAATGAAAATAAATTAAATATACATTTTCTTTTTATATATTTAATTTACCTGGATGCGTAGCATTATCAATATAGAGGTCTATAATGTAAGCTATAGCATGAAATATAAAGGAATCAGGGTTGTCCTTGATAGAACCTGATATCATCGGTCCGATACATGATATCACTGATATATCTTGCAGTGCATGCTCCAAAATGTAGTTTATCCACAAGCTAATGTCAACTTTCTGCACAAACAAACAAAGTTCAAAGTATTTTTTTTTTTATAATTTTTGATAAAAAATTAAACTTTTGTTAATAATAAAAAGAAACTTTTGGTCTCTTATAGAACTAAATGTGTCTCAAACTAATCTGATAATTGAAAAATACTTTTAATTTTTCTTTTTTAATTTGTTGCATGTTTTTACTTGATTATATATATATATATATATATATATATATATATATATATATATATATATATATATTATATATATATATATATATATATTATAATATATATATATATATATATTATATATATAATATATATATATATATATATAATATACATATATATATACATAATATAATATATATATATATATATATATAATATATATATATATATATATATATATATATATATATATATATATATATATATATATATATATATATAGCATTATCGAAGACAATGTATTCCGTAGATAAAGCTATTTGAATGAATGAAAATTGAAAAAAATTACAGTTATGGTGCCAAAAAAATGTTTGACACTCACAAACAGTTGGGCTCGGGGCATTAAAAAGGTTGAATTTTTGTACTAAGTTTTATTTCGATCCGAGAAAGCGTTCGAGAGGTGTTGTGTCCCATAGAAACGTCTTGAACACAAAAATGTCATACATATATACAGGAGCTTATGAGAGATAAACCCTAAGGGAACCACCTCAGGTGGTTGTGGCAACCGTTACTTCTAAAGTTCTAAAAAAGATAATTTATTTAAACAATAATCCTATATAAACTGAGAGCGTAACCTAGGATACAAACCCCAGACCTCTGTTGTGTCGAAGGTCAGTGCAAAGACTGACACTCTAACGACCTCAGCCACAGAGGTGGCCATTTGTGTAATAATGATAATAATAATAATGCCTGTTTAGAGCCTTGCGGCTCATCAGGGATAACCCCTGCGGGAACCACCTCGGGTGGTAGTAGCAACCGTTACGCTCAAAGTGAATTCTAAAGCTGGCGATGATATATCTAAACAATAATCTTCTATAAACTGAGAGCGTAACCTGGGATGCGAACCCCAGACTTCCGTTGGTGTCAAAGGTCAGTGTAAAGACTAACGCCTTAACAACCTTGGCCACGGAGGCGGCTCAAATAATAATGATAAATTTGAACTAGCAAGAGTCAATTTTCTGAAGGCAGAGGCCAATTTCGAAAGTCTTTTTCCTATGTAATATGTCCAAGTTTTCCTATTAATTTTAAGGCTTCTTACATTAGAATAATAAGGCAACTTGTTGGTGAATAGAAAAACAGCCAGGTGAATAGCTTGAGTACTGGCTTGGCTGTAAAACTGTACCACATCTCTCAGAATACACAGCAGCTCAGACGGGTTATAACAACTCTCCTCTTTGCAAGAGTCCATCACCTGCCAACAAATAATAAATACAATAGTCAATAATTATTGTAAACAATACAATGGTTAAAGATCATTTTTCATCTCTTCTTCAATTTCATCTTTTCAATTTGATTTAAGAAATTCATTCACACAAGGAATGCATTTATTTGATAGGCTAACAAAGACAGCTAAGTACAACTCAATTCAAGCTGGACTTAAATTATACAATGTAATGCCTACAAAAATCAGAATATTAAATGAAAATTAATTTAAAAAGAATATTAAAGTAATACTGCTTCAAACCCCTAGTACTCTATTTCAGAATTTAAAGAAATAAAATTTGATTAGGAGCGCAAATTTTATTTAAGACATTAAAACTATGCCACATCTATTTGATGAGGGCTTTTTATTTTAAATAGTATTAAGTGACGATGTAACTTTTGTACATTTATTGTATATTATGTTAATAAAGATGTATTTATTTAAATTATTCCACAAAGCAAGAATAAACGCAACCCATTTTTTTTTAAATTCTCAGTCAAGGTCTAGCAAGAAAGGTTTTACCTTTATAAAATGTTTGATAAGCCTGATGCAAGTTTGTTGATTGTTGATTTTAAATTCAGTGATGAATTCAACAGGACACTCGTTCAGCTCGACTGCATGACTTGGCTCGAATCCTCTAAGAGTGAACGATTCTCGACACTTACCCATTACCCGGTTGTATTTGTCCAACAGGTCTGCACAAACAATTGATTCAAAAAGTCATATCATTTCAGTAGTATCGCACATAAAGATATATACTAGAGGGAGCATAGCCTATCTTAATACATTGAAAGGCCTGAAACATTTTTAATGGGGCTCTCAGGGGCTCTGTGTAACCTCATTAAAACCACCTTCAAGAGGGAGAAGGTTATAATTAATTAATTCTTTTCGGCTTCCCGCAGATTGTTTGTGTTGTGAAACATTCTACTATATAATTTACAGTTTTTTTGTTCTGTTTATTTGATGAAATACAATGTGGTCAGGTTACTTTTTCGATGTTTCAAAATTCAACCAATAGGGCCCCTCTAGAAATATATCTCTATGGTATCGCATATTGTAACAAATTGTTTTTTTTTCTTCCCAATCCCCTATAAATTCATTAATAAAAATCAAGGAACAGAGTACATTGGAACTTTCCTCATCACGTCAGATTTGCTACAATCATCCTCTCACTCCTTCCTCAGACTTGCTTTGCTTTTTGCAAGTTGTATATTCTGAGATGACCAAGGAGTCGAAGAGGTGTTGTCCTCAGAATAACAACTTGCCAAATTTATACTGCCACTCTTCAGACTTGCTTTGCTTTTTGCAAGTTGTATATTCTGAGGATGACCAAAGGGAGTCTGAAGAGGTGTTGTCCTCAGAATATACAACTTGCCAAATTAACTGCAACACCTCTTCAGACTTGCTTTGCTTTTTGCAAGTTGTAATATTCTGAGATGACCAAAGCGAGTCTGAAGAGGTGTTTCCTCAGAATAAACAACTTGCCAAATTATACTGCAACACCTCTTCAGACTTGCTTTGCTTTTTGCAAGTTGTATATTCTGAGGATGACCAAAGCGAGTCTGAAGAGGTGTTGTCCTCAGAATATACAACTTGCCAAATTTATACTGCAACACCTCTTCAGACTTGCTTTGCTTTTTGCAAGTTGTATATTCTGAGGATGACCAAAGGGAGTCTGAAGAGGTGTTGTCCTCAGAATATACAACTTGCCAAATTTATACTGCAACACATCTTCAGACTTGCTTTGCTTTTTGCAAGTTGTATATTCTGAGGATGACCAAAGCGAGTCTGAAGAGGTGTTGTCCTCAGAATATACAACTTGCCAAATTTATACTGCAACACCTCTTCAGACTTGCTTTGCTTTTTGCAAGTTGTATATTCTGAGGATGACCAAAGCGAGTCTGAAGAGGGTGTTGTCCTCAGAATATACAACTTGCCAAATTTATACTGCAACACATCTTCAGACTTGCTTTGCTTTTTGCAAGTTGTATATTCTGAGGATGACCAAAGCGAGTCTGAAGAGGTGTTGTCCTCAGAATATACAACTTGCCAAATTTATACTGCAACACCTCTTCAGACTTGCTTTGCTTTTTGCAAGTTGTATATTCTGAGGATGACCAAAGCGAGGTCTGAAGAGGTGTTGTCCTCAGAAATATACAACTGCCAAATTTATACTGCAACACTCTTCAGACTTGCTTTGCTTTTTGCAAGTTGTAAATATTCTGAGGATGACCAAAGCGAGTCTGAAGAGGTGTTGTCCTCAGAATATACAACTTCCAAATTTATACTGCAACACCTCTTCAGACTTGCTTTGCTTTTTGCAAGTTGTATATTCTGAGGATGACCAAAGTGAGTCTAAAGAGGTGTTGTCCTCAGAATATACAACTTGCCAAATTTATACTGCAACCCCTCTTCAGACTTGCTTTGCTTTTTGCAAGTTGTATATTCTGAGGATGACCAAAGTGAGTCTAAAGAGGTGTGTTGTCACAAATACAGACTTGCCAACTTGACCAAATTATACTGCCAAACCTCCCTCTTCAGACTTGCTTTGCTTGGCAGTAAATTCATTCGTTTTATACCCAGTAATCACCTATACATGCAGGCAAAAATATAGACCATATTTGTTTATAATTAACAATAACAAATTTTTAGCTTATATAGGTTAACAATACATAAAGCATAGAATCAATACCAAGAAGAAACTTAAGAAATATAATACCAAAACAAACCTTGTTTTTCATAATCACCATCTATTATCATTATACTATTACTATCTATTATACCTATCTCATTATACATATTTATACTATTACTATCTATTATACTACACTATTATACTATTCTATCTATAATACTATCATCATTATACATATTATGCTATAACTATTTATTTTACTATTATCATTATACATATTATACTATTACTATCTATTATACTATCATCATTATACATATTACACTATTACCATCTATTTTACTATTATCATTATACATATTATACTATTACTATCTATTATACTATCACCATTATACATATTATACTATTACTATGTATTATTCTATCATCATCATTATCATCTAAGTAGAATGATAACATCTCCTGCATCTTCTTGAAAATGTGTTCCTAATTCAACCAATCACTTTTGAGTATGCAGCTGCTTAAAAGTCTTCAACCACAAAGGCCACATACGTATTTTACATATGACATTATTTTAAGAAAGAAACTTACCAAACATGATGGTGAAGAGTTGGGAAATGAGTTCTCGAAACACGGATCCATTCTTATCAAATGATTTGTGTAAGAACTGAATGAAACAATCCGTAGGGAGTGAGTTGCAGTCTTCTAGATCCACACTTAAAATAATATCCAGACACTGTCCTGCCATCCACCCTCCATAATCTAAACATGTATTCAAAAATCATGTCCTATTACAGGAAGAGCTGATTACATTTTAGAATAAGTAAAGTAGAATAAAATAGGGCCTCCATCGCCTCCTTTTTCAGTTCAGATTTGTAGAGCATTCCATGATGTCCTACATCCCTAAAATGCCTCACACAGTGAAGCGAAATGTCGGATTTTCATCTACATTGACGCGGTCACCACCGGAACCTAAATCTTCATGACAATAACCCTACGCAGTTTATTAAGGTAGAATAGGTAACATTTTAGAAGACGTAGGTGGATAGGAAATGTATTATGTTCACCCTACAAATCTAAAACCAAGATTCCATCAGAATCATCTGTTTTAGGTGTTTTTATAAAGTTCAGTGTGGTTTTCATCGTGATGTCTGTGTGTGCGTAAGTGGATGTGTGTCTGTGTCGGGTATAACAATGCTTATCTTAGACAGTAATACATCTTAAATATAGAGGTGAGAAATGTGAATACTCGGGCTCTCTCCGCTCACTCTTAAAAGGTGGTAGAGAGAAAAATGTAAATGCCAAAGCTCGCTGCGCTAGCCCTTAGCTAAGGGATTGATAGTGTTGAAATGTGAATACTGAGGCTCGTTCAGCTCACCCAAAATAAATTAATAGTAAGGAATATGTATAAAAACAGGCTGGCTACTCTCACCCGAAAGAGATTATTAGTAAAAAAAAAGATATAAATACCGGAGCCAGCTATGCTCACCTGAAAGTTATCATTAGCATGGAAATGTGAATACCAGGGCTCACAAGACTAGCCCTAAAGAAAATAATAGCGACGAAACCGTAAATACCGGAGCTTGCTATGCTGGTCATACAGAGATTAATAATGACGAATATGTAAACACCAGAGCTCACCAAGAGATTAATAGAGACAAATATATAAATACTGGGGATTGCTCTCAATACACTTGCCTGAATGCGATTAAAAATAAACAAAAAATTAAATGCTTGGGGCAATTAAGCAAGCTAACATAAATTTTAAGTCCTCATATTAAGAGCACAACGTGGTTACAGTCTATCATTTAGTTTAAAAATCCCTAAGGTCATAAGCATTTTGGGGATTGACAATCAGAAAAGCCCTGCTGGCTACCCCTTTGGTAAAATTATAAATTATAATTTTACTTTTTATAATTTATGTCAACGACCTCCCGATAACGTAATCGTGAGTCCTACGGGTTTGGCAGACGACTTCCACATATGTAGTAAAAGGGCTCGATCTCACAGTAAATAAACAAAAATGGAATTAATGTTACTGTAAAGCTCAAAACATGGTTTAATTGCTAACAAATTAACTTTAAATAAAGGATAAGAATCAATTAATAACCCATACCTAAAGAGTAGTGGCAAATAAAAATAATAAAGAGTCAATTAAAATCCTAAAGGGTTATCAATTGATTGTCTTTAAATTGAAAATTCACATCAATGATGTAAGTAGTAAAACTCAGTTCTGTTTTGTTTTATGCTTCGAAAGCCTGAGCACTACTGTTGACTTGAAATCTGCAAGCCTGGCTTACTATGCTCATTTCCGACTCATGATTACTATATGCATCAGAGAATGGGAGCTGCCCCGAGTTGCAAACATAGTGTTTTTTATGCAAAAAAAATCCATTAGAATTATTACCAATCTAAATAGATGCACATTGTGGCCAAACTTTTTACAAGAAAGTAAAGATTTAAAGCTTTATTCAGCGCATACATTTTTTCCAGTTTTACTATACATTAAATAAACACCAATGAATTAAATAATACATAAAATCATGGTTATTCACTAAAGATTTTATACAAATGTAAATAATGCATTCTCCAGACCTTTAGTAAATCAAAGTCAATCACCGATGGTTGAAATGGAATCAAATTTTAAATAAGTGCCTACTAGTAATTGTAGATCTTCCTATGGATTCCTTTAAAAGGTAATTAAAGAAATACTGGATTTGATAAAGCTTATTACTGTGTCAATGACTTCCTAAATGATAGTATAGTGTATCCCGAAAAATTGTATACTGGTTACCTTTTTAACTTAATAATATCTTATATATTTTTATTTATTGTAATTTTTTTGTGTTTTTAATTGGTATTTATGAAATTGACTATTGTGAGGCCTTAGAAATGTAAGGCAACCACAACTATAATAAATAAATAAATAAATAAATCCCTTTCTTGAAAAGAGAAAAAAAGCCCTACTTCCATAACCGCTGTAGGGAAATAACCTTCTTCCTGGCAATCGTTCACTTTGTTTGTGGTTCTTCTTTTGTTTACATCGTTTTGAAAACTACTTTCAAATTAATCATAAAAATGATATTATAAAATAAAACAACACAAAAAAATGTAGAAAAACATCACCAATAAAATGGGGGTAAAGTAACCTGATTTGTTTACAAAGTTTTTTCCCGCTCCCTTTATGCAGGGATATTTTTTTTAGAATCGGCGGTACCTAAACTGACCTGTCAAGAGTTTTAAAGTAGTCGATAGACTGTATTCACTTATTCAGGCGGTTCTTGCAGAGGTGTTCATTAATAATTTGCAAGGGATTAAGAACACATTCATTTTTATGAATACATGTACATTGTATTTAGCTTTATTGGTAGTGTGTGGGATAGGGGAGGGTGGGGGGGGGGGGGTTTAATGCTCCCCGCCTTTAAAAACGCCAGTGAGTGACCTCAAACCATACCCAGTCTAGGCCTGCTCAGGAGGTCTTAAAAAAATCCAACTTTTCTTATATACTTAGGGAATAAATGAGGAAAAGTAAAAATGAACCCTGGAATTGAGTTTTCATAAAAACTATTTCTAATACTAGTTTAATGAGATCTGAATTCAATAAGACATCAACCACATCTGTGGTTAGTTCAGTGCTTAAGATATTTGCTGGATAAAAATTTAAAAAGTGATTTGGTGGGCTTTTTTCACTTTTTAAAAAGTTTGCATTATGAAATAGAAAAAGTTGGTTCCACCTTAGGCATCTTATTTTAAGTTATACATAACATATTTATAAATTTTGGCACTTCAGATTTATTATATCCTTATCGAGGCTAAAAGCTATGAATTGTAAATAATTATTTAAAATAAATGCACCTAGAAGACTGATCTCATCACTAGAAGATATTAGACGGCACTTTTTATCTATGTAGACTTGAATGAGGTTAAAAACTTGGATGAAGTTAGCCTTCTCTTGAGTCATGTCCGATGTATAGCCGTGGAGCTTGCTGAAAGCATCATGAAACCAACTCCAGGTAACAATAAGTGGCTTCTTGCTCCTTGATAAGGATTCATTGGTTTTCTTGCTGCTACCAGTCCCAGTACTGCTTTCGTAAGCGTCTGTCATCTTAACATCAATATCTTCTTCAGTACCTACACAATATCATCATGCTGATTATTGCATCAACTTTGGTATCAGCACGGGTATGATACTATAAGTGAATCATTGGTAATTATTAAACACCAATCAGAATTTTTCCCTCACAAAATACTAGAAGGAATACATCTTGATGGATCTGTCGTTTAAAATAGATCATGAAAAACATTTTATATCGATTAGTAAGTTTATCAATAGTTAGAAGGAACCAGCCTGGTTGGTTTATTGCTTAAAATTTATCTTTAGTAATCGTATTAGACCAATCAGGAGCATTCCCTCTTACTGTCTTCCTACCCTTTACATGGAGTATTTTACAACTAAGTAAACAGGAATGTAATTTAAACAAACAAAAGAGTACAAATACTTATACATTGATAGTTTAAAGCAAGAATATGTATGATGTACTTCAAGGGAACAATCCATTGACAAGCACAATTGCTCGTGGATTTGCAATTAACGTAAAATAGTCTACATCATAGAGCTACATAGGAACAATAATAAATTAGTTACAATCGGACTGATAAAAAATTCTTTAACAAAGGTGAGAAAATTATAAGAGGGAAACCTATTGAATGGGAAAGAGATAAGATCTATATTCTAGTGGTAGTGATTTAGGAACGCAGCAGTGTTCCGCCCCGCCAAGTCAAGAAGAAAAGTTAAAATTCCCCGCTTAGTCAGTAAAAAAAGGCAAAACCCTATTAAGTCTACCAGTGTATATTATACTGTACATAATAAAGTAGGGTTTTTGAGGGTCTGTAACGTGAAAATGGCTATATGTACATAAATAATATCATAATATCTTTAAAGGGCGTGCCTAGGAGATCAAAAATAAAAAAAAATATCCAAATCAGCCAAGCAGAAGTAGAGGAAAAGAGGTTTGAAAATGACATTTTTAAAAACTTCTTATTCTTCCTGCACTTTTCGTTGACGCACCCACAGCCTAAACTACTGAACGGATTTTGACATATAAGGACTTTTTGGATTTTTCTTATGCTTTTGTGCATTCCTAAAAACTCATGAAATCTTACCAAAAACCACTTAGTGGTAAAAAAAACTCCCCGCCAAGTCTTTTGTCCAAGAAAGTAGGGAAATCAACTTTTCTGTCCCGACACGTTATGTCCGTATTGGATGGAGACGTTCATTAGCGTATCAAAGTGAAAGTTGTTAGGTTAGAAAATACTATAGGGTCTTATTCAAATTGTGAGGCAATCATCAGCTTCTTCTCCCAGGCGGCGTGCCAGAAAAGTGAATCAACTTTAAAGGTAGTGTTGGCAAGGGTATATTGGGTGTATCATTAATTTCTTTTGTAAACTCCTGGAACTATGCAGGTAAGTAAAACTGCTGCAATTATGACAACTGCAAAAAATCTGTTATGATTAACTCACGAACACCTGAATTGTTTGATATCTCAATAAAAGAAGCTATACAACTTGTTCACACAGCTGGCTTGCCGCCAGGGAGAGAAGCTGATGATAGCCTCTCATTGTTTGAATAAGGCACTTTAATTTCAATTTATTTCTTAAATTGATACAAAAATATAATACATACATAGACATAACATTGCTTTCTTAGCGCAAAAATTTTAAACAAAAGTAAGAAAATAAAAATTAAAATGTTACAACTTCCTCTGTGAACATTATTCGTTTAATTGAGTAAAATGCTCTTCAAGCAAATACATTTAATTTTTTGGTGAAAAGCCTTAATTTCAAGATTTTCGAAGTTGTATGGCTCTAAACTAATTAAATAATCTAATTGACAAGGATTTGAGGGGACTTTGAAAGTTTATAACAGCCTACGTTAGGTACTATACAGTTTATTAGATTAAATCTGGTATGTCTGATGTTCTATTGTTAACTAGGAAATTATTTAATTACTGATGGCGACTATTTAAAGGTTATATATACAAGGGATGAGAGTCCATTAAGGAATCTAATATAATCCTTTAGTAATTACAACCTAAGCACACTTCACTTCGAAACGAAACGCCAATGACCGTCTCCACGCTAATATGGACATGACTTGGCGGGACAGAAAAGTTTATTTCCCTACTTGTTTGGACCAAATACTTGGCAGCAAGTTTTTTTTTAACCCACGTAAGTGGTTAAATGGTAAGATTGTAACAGGGAGGAAAAATCACCAACAAAGATAGGGTCACATTATTGGGCCTACCTAACTTTATAAAGTATGTTTTAATAAGAAGACAGGACAGTCATGTCTAAATACTAACACTGTCCTCTAGTATTTGGATTGAATTTTTAGAGGTTTCATGATCTGTACTCAAAAACTATAAGTATAACTATTCTTCATCATGTGAAGTAATGATAACTGGCTCTGAAATCTAGTACCTAGAACAATTAAATAAAACATATTAAGATTTACCTTCAACGAATAGCTTCATCATATTATAATGCTTTGTAAAATTGCGTGAATAAAGTCAGAATAATTCAAATTTCGTCAAACTACACGACACATAACAACAATGTAAAAACCAAACATGAACTGTTTGCTGATAAACAGAAGCCCGCGAAAACTTTATGTATCATAGTACGTGGACATGATCGCGGCAACACTTACTTGGGGAACCAGTCCTGACAAATCCTAACTACAAGACATAGAGATCTAATTTTCCAGATTTGAATGACTAATTCTTGAATTGTTGAGTTCCATAATAACAAATTCTTTGGAGATATATTACAGAAGGACCTAATTGGTTGAAATTTGAAACATCGAAAAATACCTGACCCCTTCCCTAAAATGGTTAATCCTAATAAATCATACGGAAATTACAACTAAGATTTAGAAGAACGTTATAATTAAATCAAATACAAACAATGTACGAAAGCCCGAATAAATTGACTTATTTTTTAACCTTATCTCAGTCCTTGGAGAGATTAAAATGAGGGTTACAGACAGAAAACAGAGCCCCTGAGAGCCCAAAACTTATGTTCCAGGCCTGTCAATGTATTGAGGTAGGCTATGCCCTGTAGTACAATATCTCAATTGGAAAGTAACCTGACGCCTAAGCTTATAATGATCAGTACAATACCAAGAACTTGGTATAGGAAGAGGTAAAAACTAACAAATTAAACACAAATAACTACAGATGTGCGGGTATATAATATAGTTATCTTAAATTGGCCATATAGGCTGAGAAATGTTCTTTATTGGTCACGTGCAATTAGATTTACCGACGAGTGAAGCGAGTCGGGAAAAAAATTGCCAAGCATAGAACCATTCTCGCCGGATGGCATACAACTATTTTTTTGGGAGGTAGCACTCCATTAATAACTGCGCTAATATTACTTAATTGAAACTAAAAAATCATTTTTAATTACATGAATAACAACATGACTAATACGCACCATAAAAATTGTTCAATTAGTGAACACCTTTTAAAAACGAAAAAAATTAGTCTACGAAAACAAAATGAACGTCTTTAAAGAAACATCATGAGGTTTAACACAGATTGTTTTTTGGAACACGCTACATTTCAGTAATGCGGCATAGCATATACATAGAGATTTTACTAGAAGCCCTTAATT